>VCRD01001790.1:13600-40650 GCA_006783055.1 Trinorchestia longiramus
TGGTGAGGGAGTCCTGTACTTCAGTTGATGTGGTGAGGAAGTCCTGTACTTCAGTTGATGTGGTGAGGGAGTCCTGTACTTCAGTTGGCAATGAGTCCTGTTTTCACAGTGCTTAGTTTAAGGGAAAATTCCCACATTGCATTGATGAAAAAAGTTTTAAATTCTGACTGCATCATAAATTACAGAAACAAATTTTATTTTTTACGCAGTGTGCAGTAAACAAAATTTTGAATAAAGCTAAAAATAAACTATTGGACTCTTTTCTATTTTTTTCCATAAAGTTTTGCATCTAATAATTTCTTTACACAAGGGCATCCATAGCGATTATGACATTAAAGATTTCTTATTTAACGTTCAAGGAATTCCTTTTCGCCTTGTTGAACCAAATCCTCTGAAAAATACGTGACGCTTCCTTTAGCGATCAACAACTTTGTTTGCTTGAATTTTTTATTAGGTTATGACAAACATACCCACTTTGCGCTTCTGAAAATAATCCGCTCTTCTCAAATAATCCGCTGTATTCAAATAATCCAATTTATTAATAATTACTATTCTAAATGTGGAAACTCAACTTTGAACACATAGCTGGCGCCAACAAAATAATCCTTCCTCTACTAACTAGTTGCCTAAAAACTTTGCCTAGCTCCCAGGGGAAGTGTTTCACAGCAGCTGTAAACCCAACGCCACGGTTTTCGTTTGTTAATGAGGATACTGAGCAAGCCCAGTTGCGGTGCACGTGTCGTTCCTAATGAAAAGTAGTGCGCGAGTTGGAATCATTTTTACTCCAATGAAGAGTATTTTATGTTGGCGGTTTTGACGTCAGTGAAAACATGAGCGGATAAAGTGCAAGAGTAGCACCTTTTCTTTAAAATAACCCGTTATTTTACTCCCTTTCATCTCTTCAGTTCTACTGATTAGTGTGCAATTTAATACGTGATATGTAAGACGAGATAAAGCTTGGCTTCTGATCTCGAGAAGAGACTTGTGTTTATGGCAGCGGAATGTGGGACATTTAAAGTATCAGAATAAGTACTTAGTTCCACTGCAGGGATTATTATTATTGTAGTCCCTGGCAGCTCATTGAGTGGCATTCACGGCATTCCAAACGCCGGATGGTTTTTGTTAGAGCTTATTTCGTGGCCCCATGGAACCTACTTGCTGCTCTAGAGTTGTTTGTCCTGTTCGTTATGCTAGGAATCTTGTTTAATGATTGAAAATTTGAATTTTACCCGTTGTTACGCTTGGAATTTTGTTTATTGATTTAAATCGTATTTGCCCTGATAGTGACGCTAATAATTTGTTCATTAATTGAAAACTTGAGTTTTGCCGCACATATAACCAACGATTGTTATTTGTTGAAACCAATGCCGAAATTTGAATAGATTTCTGCTTGCAGTTAATGCGTATCTGTCATTACAATGCTCATTTTCTGGTATTGATCTTAGTCCTGAAATTGATAATTGACTAAAATTATCTCTGATATTTGATATCTGTGTATCTAAGGTTGGTTTATGGTCGTCGGAGCTTAGGCCTAATGTGTAATAGTTAATAAATTGTCAAAGGCACAAATTTCTGACTAGGCTGGCCAATGCAACATTTTTTCTTGGCGTTGTGACAAGTTTCCTACCATTTATGATCTGGTTCAATTAACTCACTCATTTTCCTAGTACGGTAGTAGTTTTCCTAGTACTATTTTAAAAGTTGATCAGAAGCTTAAGATAAAAAATGTGAGATTTTAGAATGAGTTATATTTTGAAGAATTAGATTTTTGTCAGATTAACTTAAAATACTCCTATCGGAGAGTGCATCGATTTCCAACTTGCTAAATTTGCCTTGGCGTATTTGTCTGTGTAGATGCACTCGGTTGATCATGCTATCATACATTCTAAAGTCCCATTTGCAGGAATGTTACCTGTTGCTCAACATCTCTATCTCAACGTGTATTTTGATTCCTATTTCTCCGTCCATTTATAACTGGCCTCTGTGTAAAAAAAGCATCTCTTGTGGCTATCCCACGTTTCCTTTCGCAAACTTGTTACCTGAGCTCGCCACTCCGCAGACCTGGCTGGAAATACAAGCTCTTGCTCTGCCCTCACAACTCCTCAATTAGTCGAGGCCTTAGGATTGCCACGGGTTGGCAGTGTTGCCTTATGTGGCATCGAGGGAGAGGAAGACAAGATATTGACCTGCATCTGTTCGTATGATAGAACTGGTCTTAGAACGATGTGCTGGCACTGACCTCTTAGCTTCCCATTCTTACAAACAACGCGTGCTGGTGAACTATTATAGGTGCTAGCTACTGCTTTGGTTGTGGCAGGTGTCGTGCTCTGGGTGGGTCATTGCTAATGCCGTGCTTGTGCTAAGGATAAACTCCGTGCACTTTGTGATGGCAGGTGCAGTGACCCTTTTCGTTTTCTGTTTTTACTTATGAACTACGATGCGATAAATTTTAATGGTACATGAGCCCTACAATTTGAAAACTCCAAAGTCCGATGGTATTTATTATTATAAAGGATATCGATAGTTCTTTCGTACGTCGTTTCTTCTTAATAAGAGTGTTAAGTATCTTTTCCATTATATAATTACTCCGAATATTTTTTCAGGAAAGTACGAGTACGTTTAGTACTGTGAACAGCTTTTTGGGTATCTTCACATACAAGTGTAGCATTCATTTTCTACTAACGAGCATACTATGTTTTACTGTTCTCATAGTACTCAGCTCGCCAGACCTCCTACAGTGCATGACTTCAGTAGTGTGCTGTACTCAGGCACTAACTGGAGAGTACTCGAATTTGCTGAGCTTACTTTGAGGCGTTCATACGTCGAACTTGGTCTGAGCGATTCCAAATTTTCTTCAGTTCTTGTTTTCTAATCTGTAATTGTTCTTCACTAAACCGTTTTGCTAGTAATTTGCGTTGTGTAGTACGGGGATTTTGAAACAAGCTTTATCAAGGCTTTCAGAGCTTCAATTGTTTTGTGAAATGTAGCACAGGCCTCAGACTCCAGAATTTACCAAACACAAAAGTTCATTGGGTTTAGATCAGGTGTTGACGGCGGCCATATTTCCTCGCTCCAAAAACTTGGGAAATGATCTTCACACAAATTTTGCGTTTTGTTTGGCGTGTGTGAGTGTGCGCCGTCCTGTTGGAAGGTGAATGATTTGTTTTTAAAATTCTGTGGCTTCCTCAAGTGTTTGAGTCAATATTTGTTCGATATACGAATTTGCGTTAACTTTTGCTCCAGGTTCAACTAAAATGAAGAAAGATTTCCATGTTTTGGAGGTGGTAGCCCATACCATGCCGGTTTTTGTCGTCTGAAAACTGTTCTTAGGGTATCTGGAGTGTCTGCAGAAAATTTTCCAAGGACTCTGTCATTCTGGTGGTTGTACTTCGCCTCAATAGTGAAGATTTTCTCATCAGAAAACACGATGTCATATGTGGACGTGCTCTGATTGAGTCTGTTCAAAAGAACTTTTGACTTTGCCAACCGTTTTTCTTTTTGGAGGTCTGTCAGTTGCTGGCGCATTCGCATCTTTAGTGGTGACAAGTTCAATTTTTTTTCGCAATGTTTCTCGTGTTTTCTTTTTCATTCACGTGCATTTCTCTTGCCATTTTCCTCATTGACCTTTTTGGGTTTCGTCTGATCCTTGCTTTGACAGCTTTGATATTCTTTATGGTACGAGAAGTTCGAAGGCGACTATTTCGAAGACGATCTTCAGCAGTTCCCAGTTTTTGAAATCTAGCCAGAATATGATTGACGGTTTTTTTTTGTGCATTGACTAACTTCACAATCTCTAGTTTTGTCTTGCCCGTGTGATGGTCAATAATAGCTACACATTTATAACTCATTTTTTTGGCAATAATGATAAATAATAGTTTATTGCTTTGGGAATCTGAAAGATAAAATATCAGTTTAAAATAATGAATGATTGCCCCTCAGTAAATATACTTTAACAATGATGTAATTAGGTGGTGAAAATAAGTCTAAAAACTTTGTCTGCACCCTGTACTTTGTAGTTAGTGAAAGTTTTTCTATTTCTTTTTCTCTTATGAAGAGTTAGCCGATATACGGTTTAGTAGATCACATACACCAGTATCGTCAATATTGTGAGTGTATTTTAATTGCATTCTTCTTTTTATTCTTTAGTTAGGTTGACTGCCAACATATTGAAATTATAGTTTTGATTTCCTCAAAGAAGATACCAAAACTAAGATTTTTAAACTTTTCATTACGCATAGCGCTCTTATTTTCTGCGAATAAATTTCATTGAAAAGATTTTCATTTGCAGCTTCAATTTAATCTACCACATCGTTACTGTAAAAATTAGTCATTCGTCCATATGGACCTTAACTTGTGATTTTTTGTGAAAACTCAATGTTAGACAATCACAAGGGCTCCTCGTTAAGATTCTTTACTCCATTCTGTTGACATAGTGGTTCGAGTGACACAAGCTCTCGCCTCCATGTTGGGGCTGCTGACAGTCGAAATTCTTCTCATACTGGCGGACATGATCATAGATGCCAGAGGTGAGTACTCAAAGTCTGCATTTTTTCCACTAAACAAATCTCGTGTAAAAAAATCTCATGTTGGAAATATTTATAGTGTAATTATGGTCTTATTGTTTGATTATGCACTAGAGAGAGCAAACAATTGAAACTTAAGTTAACAAATGTAAGAGATGCATATGTATTCATATGCCTTTGAACGCTTCAAACAATGAAAAACTTGGAGAATTTTCCTGAAAACTTGATTTAAAGTCCGCATTTATGCTGAATGGAATTAAATCGAGTGTGATAGTATTGTAGTCAGTAAAACCTCAGTCCACAGTCAGTAAATGTTGATTTGCTAGTCATTCTACTATCAGTAAGATTCACTGCTGAGGACTGTCGTGAGATAAATTTTTGTTTTTGCTAGACGTTGATCATTTTTTCGAGCTGTTCACCCTATCTTTAATATCGACTGTAACAAGCTATACAAACACAGATCCAAAGACTGCCTGCCCATTGTGTGCAGTTCTTACATCACAGCACATTGGAAAGTTACTCTGATAATTACGTTAGATGAACAGATACTGTGAACTAATCCTGAGTAAGATGTCCCTTTTGTGAAGCTGTCGTTGTTTGTAGTTATGTTGTGAAGCTGTCGCTGTAATCATGTCGTGAAACTGTCGTAGTCATGGCGTAAAGCTGTCTTTGTTGTCATGCCATAAAACTGTCGTTGAAGTCATGTCGTGAAGCTGTCGTTATAGTCATGTCGTGAAGCTGTCGTAAAGCTCTTTTTTCACGACATCGAGCGCTGTTTTGTCGCTAGTCGTTGAGACGCAGCAACACACGTGCAGTCTCCGGCGGAAGCGCACTTTGATCGCGAGAGAGGTGACGGCTAATGGTAGACTTTCTTCCTCGTAAGGTTACTGATGATCAGTTTCTTACTGTGAGTTATGCATCGTAATAATCAAACTACTGCGGCAACTGCAACCAGTCACGCTGCTGCGTGAACTCGTCTGACGGAACGACAGTCGAGTAGTATACATACGTTGGTGACAATCTTATTGACAATTGAGCACTATATGTTGGTGACAATCATATCGACAATCGAACAGTAAATGTTGGTGACAATCTTATTGACAATTGAGCACTATACGTTGATCAGACGTGAAACGTTGAAAGTTACAAATGGTTTCCGCCGAATTCAAGATATGAAAAATAATGTGTACGTTGCCTGCGAGTGTCAAGCTTTCGCGTGGAATTCTCGCGTGAAGAGCAGCGTACTTAACTCGTGTGCTGCAGGATGTGCTTACTGACTTATGTATAAATGCAATGTTGCATCAAATAAGTTTCATGAGCGAAGTGTATTTTTTGTGACAGAGGCATCGTTTTTCGAATCTTCTCGTGCATATATTTTTATTCCCTTTTACAACTAGTTCCCATCAACTCGCAATCAGGGAACGCCTCGTACTGTTTTGAAACGATATACCGAGTAGTAAACACGGACGCTGTACACGGTCTTACGCTTCGTTCCGCACTTTCATGCCAAGCGTAATTTGTTTATTTCTTGTCACGCCAATTTTTTCATATTTTTTTCTTTGCTTGCCCTCACGGCGGCAAAGTTTTTTGGACTTGTCTGCTATTCCTGAGCAGCAGAGCACCATTGAACACATTCCGCCCAAATGGCTCATTATTTTACCGAGCCTCTTCATTTATCGGAGACTTGCGGTAGCGGAGATGATGAACATCATTGGTACTTCCGCCGCCAACCTTGTTTTTCTTGTAGTGAGTACTTGCTGCATGTAATTAGCTTACCTGGTCTACTTCAGACTATTTCTAAAAATGGCAACGAACTTCATGCCTAAAAGTGTGATCGTAGGTTTCTTATTTTAATTGGATATGAGCCTCTTGGTAGGTAAATGTATAACAATTTTTCAACGTATTCTACTTAGTTTTGTGTACGTCATTTTAAATTTGAATTTTGTAGAGTACTGCTTTATACAAAAAGAACGACTAAATTTCTTCATAACTTTCACTATTTTCTCCAGCTCTCCTGCACAAAGGTTTGTTCTTCACCAATGTCGCGCAGTACGAGGGAATTCTCTTAGCAGTTTACGATGTTTTTCGCTGTGATGCCGTGTGCGCTTTGTACAGTTTGGTTCGCTTGCGGTGCAAGTGCGGCGTATCGGCATCGCGCTTTACGCGATACTGTCGCGATGTTGAGCGACTTATCTCCCCTACCATCGGACATCGCTGACTACTCTTCTTCTTCCTTCTCTCATCTGTCCGTCCGTCTACCGTTTTTTGAGCTCTTCAACATTTCTGTCGTCTCCTCCGGTCGTAGCGTCAACAAACAAATGCTTGTCTACCCTCACGTCCTAATAACCACTCAATTTGTTCTATTCTTCGTATATACATATGTACATACATGTACAGTACATAGACGAGTCCAGTCTGCTCATGGCACATATCCAAAGATTCTGGCGTTTGAAATTTTGTAGCATGCTTCCATATTCCCGATGGGACCTAAAGAGTTTACACCGATTTTGACTACACACCAGAATGAAGAAATTCTTGAATGATGCTGCGGTGCACTTCACTCGATGAGTGAACATTTTATGATGTACCCTTGTCAGTGTGGACAGGAGGAATTCCGCCGCATGATAACAATACCAATCTCTGCCTGCTATATACAATGATTAATTAATTTCAATTCACAAGAATATCAAACATTTACGTGTCAATCCTATTCACGAGTGCTGATGACACAAAAAATCGTCGCTTTACGACCATGAGACAAACACGAACGCTCGTCTTGCCGACAAGCTCTGAACTAATGGCATGATTAAAGTTTTTCCTACGCTGCTGCAGCTAAGAGCAAGATGTCAGTTTGTCCTGCAGCTGTCATGTAACGCACTGTGGGCGTGAAACACCGGGAGGTTCTCAAACGTGGTTCGATACTCAGTCAATCAATTTCGTTAAAGGAACTTCAAATTTGATCCTGGGGTTTTGAGCGCGTGTTAGGGACTGGCGGTGCAGGAATGCATATATGCACTTGATGCTTAGAGCTTGTGTGCCTCTTTTTTTCGGGCATGTGCCGTGCCATTTCAATCATACCAGGGCAGGTACCGTCAGGCAGGTAAGTGCTGGCGTATACTTACTTCGGGCAGGTGTCTTGTGGTGAAATAAATGAATTTTTCTTTCACATTCTACACACGTGTATCTTGCGTTTTGTACCAGTATACATTAGTGGTATTGTGCTTAGTACTGGAAGGTCACGCTACTATTTATTCATACCTTGCACTACTTGGTGCAGATACTGTGTGCGTCTCACTGGCAGGCACCAAGCATGCACTCATCACTGAGATAGCTGTGTCATCACTCCTAGAAAACCACTCACCGAGCTCAGGCCGACACATCGTACAAATAATACTGAGGGACGGTGCAGAGGTGCGCGTAGGGAACCATTTTGCCGCGACTCCTACGAGCTGTCAAGCGTACGCGTGTTGGTGCACCGCCAGGCTGTCCTCAGAGCTACCCTGACACAGTCTGTTTGTGTTCCTTTCATGACCAGCTGTCACCTCGCGCTTCAAATATAATTTATTGGATACCTCGAGAATGCTGCTAACAATAATCCAGTGTATTTTTAAGGTAGGTAAGGGAGTTTGAACGATACAAATGGGACTGAAGTTAACTAGTTCCTGACACTATGAAAACTGTCGGTTTTTGGTGTTCGTGTATTGAATTTATGACTAATTGAAATAATTTCGCTATCAGTTTTTTTTATCAAGAAGGACGCATTTTTCAATTTTTAGGCAAAAAATTTTCTTAAGAAAGTGATTTATAACGACTTTAGCTACATGAAGAGTCTACTTGTATTTCCACACTTGAACCTACTTTATTCTTTTAAAAATTTGCTTTTTGTCGTAAAGTTTATGTTAAAGAATTAGTAGACAATGCAGTTTTGAGCTGTAGCTGGTCTATTCTAACTGTACTCCTTGAGAGTAGAGAAAATGTTAGTGTGCCATCTCATAAATGCGTGTCTTTCAAACTGAAAATTTATTAAAACATGAAAATATGAAACATATCTTGTTAATTTTACCCTATGGATAGCTTAGTACGAGTGTCTCCTCGATAGAAATCAAAAATAGATTCACGGTCATTTTACTTTGCCAAGTGCTGCATTTTCTGTTAGAGTTTCAACCAGGGCTGGGGTGACGGTACATGAATCCTTATTCTTAAATTAATCTTCCCTCAAAACGGCTTCCCATTCTTGCATCGGCCTGTAAACAAATAGAGTGTCACACCCAAATCTGTTTTAAGGTTCGTCTATTATTATTGTTACGGTTTGCCTCCCTTTTAATGTCTTGTGTATGGGAAGTCCTGGTGGACTGTGTTACCGACCTCGTGCAAAAGTACCTTTGTTCTATTTATTTTTATTTCCTCGTAGATTTTCCCTCTCCGAGGTGGTTACCCTGCAATTTTTACCTACGATAGCGAATTGTGCCAACAGTGACTACAATTTTATGATGTAGTGGTGCTGTCTTATGTAAAATTTTCACTGTTTCTCACAGTCGATTGCTTCACTGAAGCAGGTTAACCCTGAAGTGTTGCTAAATTTCATGCTAACTAAACAAGAACCCATCAGGCCATTCAACGCAAGTGCTTAACTTGGCTCCGCGTACGAAATAGCTCGTACTTTCTTCTTGGTACTCCCCATTTAGCTGCTCTAACGCAGGAATGAAAGTGTCTGAAAAAGTTGTTTTCCTATACGTCGACTGAGCATTTCCTTATACAAGGTGAGCCATAAAAAGTTTCATTTTTTTCAAATTCTTATAACTGCGTAACTAATGGTCGAAGGAACTTCAGCGTGATCCCATTTTCACTGAGATTTATTGTTCTTGTATCAAGTGAAACTATTTTGTATTTAAAGTCATAGTTTACGAACAGGTAATCGAAAAGGGAGGATAATTTTTTTCGCCATTGCGCGAGGGTAATTCTAAAAGCGCTAAAAAGAACAATTTACTACTTTTTTAGAATCATGGTGAAAATGTATCATTGATGCGTCATTCCTATTTATGAGACCGTTCTTAATTCAATTTCACTTTTCAAAGGCAGAAATTAAATTCTTCACCATTGACCCTTAACAATACAATTGACAAAAGAAGAGTCAATATTTTTAGTCATAACTTTCAACGACATCAAATATGTCACAGAAGTCGTTCGATTATTTCAAAATCATTTTCAAGGAAGAAGTGTGAGTAAACCTACTGTGAGAAAAATTGTTGCAAAATTTTCTACACATGGAACAATACTCAATAGAAACAAGAGGAATTCTGGAAGACATATCACAAGAAGAATACCAGAAAACATCAAAATGATGCGCAGTCAAATTGAAGACAATGAAAACTTTTCAAGTCAACAACACAGAACAAATTTATTTCGGTTAACGGTTCCTGGGTGATATTTAGTTTGTAAGGAAAATAAACTAAATCTTTCTAAATAATTCTACAAATCGTTGACCGAGATAAATTTGTTCCATGTCATCGACTTGAAAAGTTTTCATTCTTTTCAATTTGGCTGCTCCTCATTTCGATGTTTTCTGGTATTTTCCTTCTGAAACATCTTCCAAAATTCCCCTCGTTTCTGTTGAGTATTGTTACATGTGTAGCAAATTTTGCAACAATTTTTCTCACAGTAGGTTTACTCACACTTCTTCCTTGAAAATGATTTTGAAATAATCGAACGACTTCTGTGACATCTTTGATGTCGTTGAAAGTTATGACTAAAAATATTCGTTCGTCTTTTGTCAATTGCATTGTTAAGGGTCAATGATGAAGAATTTAATACCTACATTTGTAACGTTAAATTGAATTAAGAACAGTCTCATAAATAGGAATGACGCATCAATGATACATTTTTACTACGATTCAAAAAAAATTATAGATTGTTCTTTTTAGTGCTTTTAGAATTACCCTCGCGCAATAGTGAAAAAAATAATCCAATTTTTAATTACCTTTTCGTAAACTTCTATGCCTATGAATACAGAATGGTTGTACCTGATAACAGTACAATAAATGACAATGAAAATGAGATCATGTTGAAGTTTCTGACCATTAGTTACGCAGTTATATGTATTTGAAAAAAGGAGACTCCGTAAAATGATGAAGGCAGTCATTACTTGTTAACTTCAGAAATTTTTAAGTGGCAGCAAGTAGGTTACTTTGAATTGAAACGACAAAAGTGCAATCTTGCCGAGTGGATAAACATTGCTGATAAATGTTTTTACGCTTTACAGCATCATTTTCTTTATAGCTCTAAGGCCGTCTTGTGTGTTGCAGTCCTTCACAACATCCTGCCAGTTGACTCCCAGTTTGTTAAATAAACAAAACTTTCGTAGCTTACCACTTAAAAAAGAACGACTGATTAACATTCATGGCACATGATCAACATTTGCAGCACAGGCTCTGTTGGTTTCTCATACGCAGTCGGAGGGGAAGTTTGATTTCCGCAGGTGTCGTGTGCCCGCAAATACAGTACAAATTCTCAGACAACATCCAGCGCTGTTGCTGATATATTCGTGAGCCGTTTAGTCTGTCTGCTTGAAGTGTCAACGTTTGATGAAGGCGTCACTGACGAACGTAAGGTACAGACAGGCCTGGGATGCACTTCATATTGACGAACATCTGGCTCATAAATGCGTGGGATGCACTTACATATCATTAACGAGCATCATGTTTCGATGAAGAACTTCATGTTGGCGCTGAAGCAAAGTCACATTTTTCATGCGGCTGCTGCTGCTGCTTCTAAGCCGCTTTTAACTGGTCAACGAAAACAGGAGAAACCTGCCCTTAAAAATATCAAAATAATATATTTATTGTTTTTTGTATATCATCCAGTTTTACGTTTTGAAAACATTTTGTGTATTCCTTTTGATTTCAGTAGGAGATATGTTTTATTGTAACAATTTGCTAGAAAACCTCTCATTCTTATAATTGTTTTAAACTCACAAAAGTAGCTATTATTATTCATCTGGAACAAGTGCACTTTCTTTTATAAATTTCTGAAAGTGTCATCATCGCCAGCGGACTTCTGAAAATCAAATTTTTTTTGAGAATTCGGTGAGTTTTGTTCCTCCTGTTGAGCGTGACGCAGCTGGTGGACGTCGTGAGTTCCGTCCTTCCTGTTGAGCGTGACGCTGCTGGACATCGTGAGTTCCGTCCCTCCTGTTGAGCGTAACGTTGCTGGTGGACATCGTGAGTTCCGTCCCTCCTGTTGAGCGTGACGCTGCTGGACATCGTGAGTTCCGTCCCTCCTGTTGATCGTGACGCAGCTGGACATCTTGAGATACTTCCCTCACACCTGAGCTGTAGTGTAAATAATTTCAATATTCCAACCTCACTTCCTGCTTCTGAGTGTTTCATCTCGTGTTCTGTATCTGTGGTTAGAGTTACTAAAATCGATGCTTCGTTTTAGTTAAAGTTATGTAGTGATGAAGCTTTTTCAATATGGTTGCTAATTATTTCAATAGACAAGACACCCTATTACGGTTACTTTGAGTTCCTAATTTGTATATTGCTGTTTTTTCATGCGTGAACAAGTAATTTTGATGATCCATCTTGAAAGATTTTACTCAAGTATTGTATCACAATGAACAAATGTTATTTAGTCAAAGTTGAGTAGTTTGAGGTTCTAAAGTTATGCTGGTGTGCATTTATCTACTTCTAGTATATGGTACTTTAATGTTTGATGTATTCTATCCAAAAAAGTTAATTGGGAGATGAATACATAGTTCACTGCGAAATAGAACTACGGCAAATCTAAACCCCCTATGCGACTTATATTTTTATTTCTATGCCTTCATTTTTTATTTAACGCACTTTTACACGTCTTTATAACTAAAAGTACTTAGTGATCGTGCAAACGTTATGAGAGTTTGTCGATATTGAAATCACCAGAACGGGCTACTTCAAATTCGAACCCAATGATCTCGTCGTGGGCTGCGGTTGAATGACAAGGACAAAAGCGTTGTAAAGTTGGTCAATTAGGCTTGGACGTTGGCCAGGTAGGGCGCTAGTGCGGCCTTCAAGTGCAGTGATTCGTGTATTTAGCGGTTTCACTTCTTTACTTCAAACTTCACACATTGTGCAAGGTGCGACAATATAGCTTCCTTTTTTTAAAGGAACTTCATTTCAAAAAGAAATTATGTTGCCGCACCCTGTTCATAGATTTCATATTTAGGAAGTTTTGAGGTTTAAAATCAAGGTACCGAGTAAATGTGCAAGAGATTTCACTAAAAGAGAATAAAATATCCTAGCAAATCTTGGACCTTTCCTCGAGTGGCAGGACCTCTGAGCTCCGATGAATGGAATATGCGGTGTGTGCCTTCGTCAGCATAATTAGCGTTAACAGAACTCAGTCAATTGTTTTCCTTCTTACAATTACTGAGTTGCCAACACTTGTTCTGGAAGTTATAATTCTCGTCTGTGATGTGTGGTGGGCCTAAATTTTTTACCTTTCACTTCTTCTTTTTCGTGAAATTGGCTGACATCACACGCTTACTTGCGTGTCTTATGTTCTGTTTTTCTTTCCCAGCACCCTTCCGCTTCTGTAAGATAGTCACGCTTTTACTTCCCTCTGCACCAGCGAGTCGTCAACCAAGGCACTACAATCTTGCACCTCTGTGATGTCGCTTGCATTCAGATCCAACTCAGGTGGTTTTCAATGAATGGAAACACGTAAAACCTTGAATACATGGATAATAATTCTCTAGTAGTGTAATTAAGCTGTAGTATAATTTAGTAAAATACCGTCATGAAAATAACGTTTTCTGTATCGTTTTTGTTTAACCTATTTTTTCGAAGTTTAGGTTTCTTTGGTCATCTTAACAAATGATTCCAATCAGCCTTGTTTATCACTATCATAGAATAAAAACCTTTCTTGAACACTTGAAGCAGAGGTCATCTTCTCTTTAATTTCCGAACTCCTTTTTAAAGAACTTACTACTATATGTTCATCTTTGCTTTTGATATGTAATCTACCAGCTCAATAATTATTTCTGGATTTTTATACAACATTTTAAGTCATTTCAGATATCAATTTTGTTCGCTCTTTATTTCAAGATATGCCTATAAATCTCATTATTGTCTTTTTCCATGCAATATAATGTATTTGAATTGTATTACTTTCATCCAGTATTCTAGCACAAGTTTACCATTAGTAGTGCTCGTGATAATTTGAAAATATAAGTTTGATATATGTATCAACTCGATCAGATCTCATCACTTGCTTCCAATAAATTAAGCAAGAAAACGCCCCTTGCAATCTGCAGCAATCCACTGTCGCTCTTTAACAGAGATTTTGTTCGCTAACAGAGTAAAAACAGGCTCGTAAATATGAAAAATATTGTGCTATGGTGTTGAAATTCGAGCTCTTTAGGCGAGCTTTCCCTGTACGTGCAGTGCACGTACGGGGACAACACGACTTGCTGTGGCAGTCTGCCAGAGTTGCTGCCGGCTCAGGTGTCACTGAGACTGACACAAGACTGACACATCGAGTCACTAGGCACCAATCATAATAATAAATATTAATAATAATAATAATTAATGTCAATTTCACGGCGAGATGTTGAGATGCTTCGTCAGCGTATCGCTCTTTTCTGTTACTTAGCGAGGTGCTTCCTGATCCTAAAAATCATTTTCATGCAGTCATATTAGTCGATTTGAAGAGAATTACGATGTAAAAGCTGGTCATGTCTTTTCAAACTTATTCAGTTCAGAAATGAGATGTCTATTGCACGAACTGCTTCTCAGGCTCTAAACCTATTTAGTTATGATTGAGCATTTTTATTAGTAGAACTAATTCTATTAGCACAGATTCGTTAGCGATACTTCGACCCATGGCTTTCCTTTTGTACTAACTTTAGGTTCACTCTTTGAGCGTAGAATTATGTTTTTAAGACAATTAGAATGTGTAGTCTTGAATTCAGTGTCGGTGAATTAGGCCGTTTTTATCAGCTGCTACGAAAGCTGTAAACTCATTTAATTTTTATGAATAGGTTTTACTATAGAAACTTCAGGGAATACGTCTCGTTTCGTTTATTCGGTGACTAGGATGGCATGTGTCAAATTTTGTGAATTTTTGTAAAGTTTTATAGCCAAGAAAAGTATATAGCAAGTAGCTTAGCTTTGACTTCAGTCAGGATTCGAAAAATGATCACCTCAAAAAATTGTTGTATTTTCACAAGGTTTGGTGCGCATGCTTCTGACCATGCATCCTGGTGTACAGTTCATCGGCCTGGAGTATCTCTCTAGCCCCGTTCTCTGCCATTACAATATTTCACAATGCTCTCCTATATATTCGCTCACTGAAGCCTGCATCCCGCTGTCATAATCGTTCATCTCTCCCATGGCGAGCAGTAGCGCCGTTAGCGCTTATCAACTGCCGTTTGTTTAACAGGGATGCTTCGCTCATGAATATTTTTTCCCTGGAGACATCTATGATTTCCTGGAAAAACATTTTATAGTCTCGTAGATGGCGTTAAGCGGATAATATCTACGTGCCTCCAGGAATTATTAAAAGAAGTCCACCGCATGCGGACTGTCTACCTCAGCAGCAACAGTACACATGCCAGCGATGGATTGCTGCGATTAAGAACAGGGAGAATCAAGAGTGTGACGTTTAGTTTAAATACAGTGTTATTGTTTCGATTAAATATGAATAATCATTGGGTATTCGAAACTCTACTGCTAAGATCGTAAATTAAGTCTTCGATTACATAAATTGTGTGGGCTAACAGTCTTTTAATGAGATCTACGTATACGTTGAAAATACATGAACTAAGCAGGATGATGAACCAATTAGTATTTTTCATCTACGTGGCGGCACTGTTGGGTCGAGTAGGACCCATATTTAATCTATTTTCAAAATAATATTGAAATTTCATAATTTAAACTATAAAGCTTACTCATAAGAAAAAATTTCAGATCATATTTATGTGGTACAATTAATTTGTGCGCATAGATCTTTGCTAATTTATGATTTGAAGACTGCTATATTAGTATACTTATTTATTTAAAAAAAATTAAATTTAGATCGTGATATTTTGATGAAGATTGTTCACTGCATTACCATGTGAAGATTACTTACTCATGTTGCTTATACAAAACCTGTTACATTTTTTTGTTTGTAGAATTTAATAACTGAGGATACTCTTTTTAAACAAAATGTATATTTATTCATCGTGGAGTGTTTAGACCGTATATTATAACATTTTTTATTATAAATGTCATCTATAATTTTTAGATTTTTTTACCTCTTGATTTGCGGAGAAAAATCTTGTTGGACATTTTTTAATTTGCATAAAAAAGGTCAGTGTATATTTTTCTCCGTATTTAAAGTACATAGTTATGAGCAGTTTTCAATATTCCTCGTTCCATTTTTCTGTATTAATCATTCGGTGTGGTGTCGAGGAATCCCGAGCTCGACATACAGAACAAATAAATCCCTGTAAAAAGTTTTGGTCGGCTGCTAGCGAGTGTACTCTGGTGCTGAATTCCAGACAAGAAATCTACACTATTGTGGACTTCAGGAAACGCCTTCCACTCGTCTCAGGAGTCCACGTAAGTCGCCTAGTGACAATGTATGTATACGTCAGACACGCCCTCGTGTATTTTGGAGTATGTATATGTGCATCGAATTCATGGGTACTCCTCGATTACGAGGATGCGTTCCACTTGTCGACATGATTGCACCAGACGCCTCGTTCATCAAGATTAAAGCACGCTCTTTAATCCATGTCCCCCTCGTCTACCACGGGCGTGTTTGACGGCGATGCGACGAAGCTTTTATCTCCGTCTCATGGGATCAGCCCGAGCGTTTCTTTGATAAAAGCACAATCGCCTCACAGCACTCTCGACTTTAAATATTGAGCGTTCTTCCTAGACTTTTCAAGCTTCGATCTGTTGTTGGAACTTATTGTGCGCTTGCGGTAACTTGATTGAGAGGATTCAGTCTTTTCTTACACAAATAAGCTTAGCGAACACATGTGCGCTATGCTTAGCAACGCTCAACGAAGTTCAATGCGTCTAACGGATCGTGAAATGATGCAATTTTTGCAGAGTTATTTTCCAAACTCGTATTTGGAAGCGAAAATTTTCCAATCAAGCGTAGATTTAAGTTACTCGCTCTTCTAGAATTAACTAACAATCTCACCGAGAGGGCATTGATTATCAAGCACTTATTTATTCTGTCGTTAACTTAATGATTTGTATGATAAGAACTACGTATGGCTTATTAGCGCAGCTTCTAATTTTCTTCGCAGTCGTGCGTATTACGAACTTTCAAGGGATTTCATGATGGTTGAGTTGAATTTACAGCTGTTGGCCAACGCCAAAAATACGCTACTATTACAGATTGCGTTTACAAAAACCTATAATTTAAAGCAGAAAGCGGTAAGATATAATTCATTCATGTATCATACTCTCTCACAATCATACACTAAACAAAGCGGATGCAGTATCAACTCAGAGTCCCACGGCTGTTTCTGTATATTCATGTATTTAATTGTTCCTCGGTATCTGATTGTTCTTGCAAGAGAGGGAGAGAGATCGTTCGTGTATCGTTGAGAAGGAAGTTGTTACTGTTATGAGAGCAATTATCACACGGTTGCGTGACGAACTGCTTGGGAACACGTCCTGTAAATTGTGTGCGTGCGATACCTGCAGCGACGCATTACAGCCACGGACTCGCATCCCATGGCTCGCCAGCATCGGTGAACGCTCGTGCGCTCTCTTACATGATAAACTGCATACTGTCTGTAGCTCATTTTCGCGTGATGTGCAGTGTCCGCTTATGAGACACAAGTTTGCTTTAAAACAGTATTAAGTGTTTTCTAAATTTCATCCGCTTTTTGAATCTAAGTAGGAATGAAATTGAAATCCTGTATTAGGAAAAATAGAGACGCTTGCTGCATCTACATTTTTCACGTTCACTAATCATGTATTCTGAGATGCATCAATTAAGAAACAATCAACATTCTGCTTGTACTTGAATTGTTTTAAACAGGTTAACATGAAACTTTGATGCGAACAATACCCATGTTTGCGGCATGTTCAATTTTACGAGATTATCAACAATAGTCTTTTGAACACTCAAGAGCTGTACTTCAAGTGAATGGAAGTTGCTCGCGAGCGTATAAAGCTCAGTTAAAACTACAACTATTTGTTGTTCTGAAATGAGTTTCTTTATATGGTAGTGTAGGAACTCATAGGAAGCTCTAACACACCTTATCCGTGCGCTGTTTGTTTTCGATTAACGCGGGCGAAAGAATTACCACTCTTGAAAATGCAGAGGCGATTTTTTATCTTCTATTACACTTTACGAAACGAAAATTATTTTTTGTCGTTCAACCTTGTTACGACAACCATTATAAATTCTTTTTATGGAAATATTAACTATCAGTTTTCTCTATTTCATGTAACTGAACTTCTCTTAGTTTAGTCTTTTAAGTCTGAGCTTGTTAGTATTTTCGTATGCTGTAAAAATGTGAGAAGATATACTGACAATTCAAATATTGTATCCACGTGAAAAATATAGCCATTATTTTTCTCTACTTTCCATTCACTTATCAGAACACGTTCGCAGCTCATAAGATCTATCCCAAGAATAAATGAGAAGAGTTACTACGGGTCTATCGTCGAGGGTAAACTGCCCATTGTTTGGCTTCCCTTATTTTCTTGTTACCCTCGTTTGCTCATCGTTCTTCATCCGTCACCCGTGTGAGACGTGCGGTGTCGTTTTGCTTTCATGCGACAGGACTCCTTTGTCGTCACCTGACAAATCGTGTCCACTTCGCCTACTATTATTTTAAAACAGCTGAACGAATAGATGATATCATAGGTAAATTAACTAAATGATGAACATGCGATGACTGTACACACACTCGCAGAGTCTGATAATATTCTCACAAAAGAATAGTTGATTCAAGACGACGGTTTCTTTCTTAATTTCAAAAACAACATTTGAAGCCGAAATAATCCGAGTGTTACACTCGAGTGCTTTAATGTAATTATTTCACTCGTGAACGTTTATATCTAGTAGTTTGCAAATTATAGTGCTCAGTAACAACAAGGTATGTGAGAGACTTGTAGCTTTTAACAGGGTTGCTTAAACTTGGTCTGTACCACAGAAACTTTCCTATTTATTCTTATCATTTGTAAAATCATTTACTTCTAATATTTATAACTAAGTTTTTATCATTTTACTCTACCTAAAATTTATACGTTTGATTTAATTTTATGCCATCAGAATATCCACATAGTTCCGTTCACTTGAATCAGTTTTATCCAAGTGCAGCTGCAGGTACGTCGATATTCTGGAATTCGTTTTCAAGTTTTTATTGGTGTTCATTCCTCCAGCTTGTTATAATGTATGCAGTTGTTTTTAGCAGTTACTAAATGCGTAAGTTTTCATGAGTGACAGTGATGCTTGCATTTCTTGCACTTTTTCAACCTCTGTCCCTATAAACACCGTAGTTAATTGGTTCTCGAAAATACTCAGCACGTTCTACAAAAGAACCTCCTAAAATATAACTTGAAAGAAAACGTGTGTCACAAAAAACATTTTTCATGGAACACTCTGTTTTAGTCGAGTATTTATTTTTTCGATTTAGATTATCCTACCATTTTGATATTTGTCGTCCTTCTCGATCTTTTCTTGTATGAAAATTTTAATTTACGTAAATTTAAAATTGTTAAGGAGCTTTAAAATAATCGAATGAGAACAATTAAAAGGTTGTGATTGGTAATGATTCATTAGAAAACAAAACAATTGTTCATACTAAAAGATACTTTTTCTACTGAGAGACATGTAATTGATCAACTTGTGTAAGAATATTTCCTTTAAATTTTTAAGATGTCCTTCAATAGTGGCAAGTGAAAACAAATATCAAATATGGATACGCTATCAACGCTGTTGATTATCTATGCAAATACTTGAATATCCGTATAAAGATTGTTCAATGAGTTCAATCTATAAATCGGATTTAGTTGTCAATGGAATGAAAAACTATGTTTCTCCCTCTTCCAAAAAGGGCAGTTTTTATCGAGTTGTTACACAAAATCTGATACTGAACTGAAATTAGTTTTCAAAAACCCCACAATATTCATCATGTTCACTGTTGACATACAGGGAAGAAAGGAAGGAAAATTGGGCTCCATTACTTATTTTGCACTAATGTGGGAGCTAACTTAGAAATACAGGTGGCAAAGAAATTAAATTGACTCTTCAAAAAATATCTCCTTGACTCATTTAATGAGACATTGATTAACAATAACACCTCAGTGTCACGAGCGCATAGAAGGTAAATTAGTGCATGAATGGATGATCTGAACTAAGGCGTGCAAGTGGGAGCATTGAAAAGGAATTCCACACACGCCACAATTGTTTGGAGTGTGGAGTACGAGCAGAAAAAGAAGTGTTCATTACAACATTAATGAATCGCACCAAACGTACCAATAAGTTTTTAAGAGTTTGGCTTATACTAATGTCGTGTAAGTGAAGCTGTGAAGGTGATGTAAACACCCATTTAACCTGGTGAAATATTCATATTCAATATTCTGCTTCAATGAGAAATTGATTGAAATTTTATATAAGAATGAAAAATTAGGTATGTAAATACAGTATATGTGTGTTCTACAGAAGCTGGGGACGAAGTATCTCATTGGGTGTTAAGGCGTTATAACTAAATTCATTCAGTAGTGCATATGTGGGCAATGTTTCCATCCGTTACTTCCAATAACCCCTTCACTTGTTAAAAAAAATCTAGGTTGTTGAAGTACATTCATTCCCTTGTTGGGTCCTGAGCACGAGCTCTTGTTCCAAGTTCTTCACATGATGTAAATTTTGAGTCATTCACCAGCAACTATGTTTAAAAAAAACACCTTCAATTGTACGATTCATTTTGCAATTTATGGGGTTTAGAATACCTATATGTTTCTGTTAGGCCTTTGTTTACACTCAACCATCGTTTACCGTATTTGTTTCGACTCGTTCCGGAACTTCTTCATTCGACTCTAATCGCATGAGCGCCTCTCTGCGATTAAAGTGTTGTATCACACGATATTCTGGAGCGATTGCGTTACATAACAGGTTTGGGCCTCTATTCTCATGTGGCTCTTGGCTGTACGTGGAGTATCCTTGAAGCCGACTCTAGTTTTCGTGTGCAGATTACTTAGAAGTTCCTGTAATAAAAACACTTGAAGCTGTGATAGATATTTGTGTTTCAAATTCGTAAATTGACCATTGATTACAATCATGAAACACTCATTCTGCAGTCGATTCTTGAGAACCGGATTTGCCCTCACGGTGCCCCTAAATCTAAAATCATTCACGTCTAGTGAAACTGAAAAATATTCAGCGATTTACTGGTATTCAGTGCTTTTGATAATACCTGTACTTTTCATAAGCATTTTATTAAGTGCTGTGATATTTAGCACGGTCACAATATTTTTTCTGTGGAATTGGAAGGTTTCAGCTGCCACCTCATCTTGCCAGGCACGACTGGACACTCGTACTTTGATTCCTGCTCGATCAATAGGTGAGTAACAAGTATTGAAATCCGTCTTTATGAACTCTGGCTCAGATATACATTTTAGTGGATTTGCCTCGATTTATCCTAATAAAGGTTTGATCAGATCATGATGTATCTATAAATGATGGAAGTTATTTATGTCAACTGGTGTCCATGCTGATTGCCGTGATTTTCACTGACCAATCGAAATTATCTTTATTGTAGAGAATAAGAAACACCTAAATTTCTTTATGACCAAAATCTTGACATATTGTTTCCAACGCAGCCACTGACGAGTGTTCAGCTTACCAGCTATAAACTACAATGAAAAAAGTGTTTATCACGTCTGTACTTTTACTGCTGATCAGCTTCTGGAAATAATTGGTAGTGTTCCGAGTATTTATGATAGAATAGATTTCATTGAGTCAATACTGAATTTCAGTATTCTATGTAGTATTTTTGATCATTTCGACTTATTTTTATCCTGGGTCACGAACAAGACTGAATTTGTTCTATTGGGGATGAAATTCTAATCGCTTTCATCCCGAACACACTATGGGGAATATTTTCTATAAAACTGCCGTGTTTGAGAGTATATCATATTGACGGAAACTCGTCAATTGATGTCTTTGGTTCTAGCGAACAGCACGTGTTGCGAACAGGCCTGCCAGCTGCGACGTTGGGGGGTGCGAGTGCCAGTTGCCTTCATAAAATGTGTATGCACCGTAATTGATATACGAAGCGTTTGAAGGAAGTTATGCTGAGGCAGGAGCGAGGGCTTGGCATGTACGCTACATTGACTTGCTTGCTCGCGTAATTTCATAACTAATGAAGTGCGTAAGGGGAAAAGAAGTACTGATTTGTTCTTTTTAACGGAGCTTACTTTCAGCTTGTAGTTTTTTCCTTCCGTTTAGAAGTTCCGGCATGGGGTAAATTTTCAGTTTTTTTAACAACCTTTCGCTGTTTTACTTTAGTTTTTTACCAGTCTTCGTTTACAATTCATTTGCTTCCAACTCTAAGGAAGTTCATTGAAATGTTTTTTTACCGAAATGGTGCTATACTTCCATGAATATTTCAAAATTAAGTGTATTGTTTCGTTAAAGTTAATAACAACCAATGAGGTAAAAGCTGACTGAGCTGATGACTACGTCAGATGACTGGTGGTCACAACCACCCTGAAGCGAAGGCACTTTCTGGTCATGATCTGCTCCTGCTGCACTGGAGCTGCACGTCATATGATAGCACTGAGTCTTATTATCCTTTTATTCAGATCCCGGATGCAACCACTTTGAATGTCACGATACGTTTTGTTCGCCCACTAGAGTCAAGCGTTGTACCTCCATCACTCAATTGTTCCCTCTAGCTACTGCTGTTCCCATGTGACATAACACACAGCTTAAAGAGACTGCTATTCTTACTCGTGAGTATGCCTCCAGTACGTCACTGCTAGATTTAAAACCAGGGCCTGTACGAGCTCTTCAATTATTATTATTTACTCATTCGTGCGTTAAATCACCATATCAAATTTTCTATATCTTCTGGGCCGTTGTAATGGTTGGCCTTTGCAGTAATGACCGTAATTGTCGTATTCCGTGCAGCTTCTTAGACTTGTGGGCATTACCGTTCGAAATGAGTATCGTGATGAATGACGGCTGTCAGTGAGCAGTGTTTTGGCCATTAGAACTGTTCATGAAGCAGCTGTCCGGAGTGTTCGTGTGTGAGTGCAGAGCTGACACCTTTGTTTGCTACCCTGACAACTCATTAATCTTTATTTCAAGCTAAGTTTATTTTCCTTTTCTACCTATGATGAATTACGTATTGAAGCTTTTAATTTCACTCAACGGAGTCGTTTTTATTCGTTAAAAGATGTTGTCTGCTAAATTACTTGCAAAATAAAGCGACTCAATTTTGATTTTTTCGACCTAAACCAGGCTCCAAGTTGTCATTTATTTTATTCGTGTGCTCTTCAAATATCTACAAAAGATTGTAAGAATTGCGTTTGAAGAAGTTTAATTGGCATTACTGCTCTTGGTGGAACAATTTAATAAGTTTTTGATTCCGACTTCTAATGGATGTTATCCTCATATTTTTTTAACTGCGTAGAAACACATCGCCTTATAAATTGTATATAGCTCTATATTTTCTGGAGAGCATTGTGTGCTGTTCGTCATCCCATTAATTTTTTATCAAAAAGACGCGTATTCGTGAAACTTCTATGCTTATATTCGTTAGACTTTATTGATATTGAGGCCAGAATCTTGGGCTGTGATAGGCTTGGATCTAATAGATCATGTTTAGTTAAAGACTATTCGAAATCAATCGAAAATTCTCGGGAGCAAACTATGACGTTGATTGAATATCTGGATCGTGTAGACTTAGCCGAAGGTAAATCGTTGAAAGATGTTTGAATTTATTTTAAAAGCAACATGTCCGTTTACTGATATATTTGAGGAACCTCTCGAACAACTACAGTTCAACTTCTGTGTTATATTTATGTTCTGAAGAGCCCTGCCAGACGTGCTCTGCATCCTAACACGCTGCCTCCAATGCAGTACGAGTCAGTTTGCTTGATTCACATTGAGACAAATTCGTTTGTTTCTTTCGAACGTCAATTCTCACTTTGATCTTAAGCGTCGAAAATGTTGTCTCTCTTGTAAGTTTATGTTCTAATTTCTTTCTTTTGAAGTGGGCTTTTATTTTGGACGTGTTTGCTCGACCCAGTCCCACGGTGCGAGCGGCCTTTGTTCTCTTCACACTGCCACCAGTACCATTAATTTCACACAGTTGTGCTCCGGCGCTTGCTAAAAACATCAAGTCCTTCTTGCTCTCACCATGAGGGGGGCATGAATCCTGTTTTATTAAAAATGATCCCAGAACCCATGTTCCTCAACACTATCTTTAGTTTCTGAAGCTTTTCTGGTTATATTTTTAGAGCAAGTGTATCTATATTCCTGTATTATTGAAAGGAATAAGGCATAGTTTCAAGAACTTGTTTAAAAACAAATTTCAAGGAGAAATACGTTTGTTTAAACATTATATTTTATCAATTGTGGTTCCACACTCGTATCTTGGCACATGCTGGTACCTGTACTTTTTTAATAATTGTGTAGTGAAATAACTCACTTCGAAAATCATGAATTCTTCACTGTTTCCGAGCAACGCTTGCTTCATCCGCTTATATGATTGTACTTCTTTGATTTCCATCTCTTCTGACTTCTCCTCTCATTCAATATCTTTTCCCTTCTTCTTTCTTCATTCTCTTTTCCTTCTTTCTTCTTTCATTGCCTTTTTTCTTCTTCATTCTTTTCTCCCTCGTTCGCTAGTCGACTTACATTGAGAGGTTTCGTCGTGTTTTCTTGTTTGGTTTCAGTTTCATTGTTTATAAATTAGTGTTTAGGCTGCAGCCCTCATTTCCCTCGAGATAGTTTCATTTTCTTTGATTCTTAGGAACGTTAAAAAACGTCATTGTTTATGAGAAATGCAGTTTACCTAGTGTTTTGAACCTATTACATTGTATCAATTCTTATTTCGTAGTGAACTGTGTATCGTTAGTTTTACATGGAAATTTTAGCCTGTTCATTATAAACCTTTTCCTTTCCGCTATTATAGTTCCCATAATTCTCAAAAAACTGTGTAGAACACTGTAAATGTTTTGATGATATTTTATCTAAACTATCGCGTACTGACAGTAACTGAAAAATCTAAATTTAAGCTCTTGCAACTGTGGCAGTCACACGGGCGTGCCAAAAATTTTATTCGCGCTTCTGTGAAGAACGACGGCATGTGCTGCCCTTCACTAAAAGAAGTCGCACTATACCATTGCAGAAGACGTCTGCAGTGACACATGGCAGAGGCTATGTTCAGGTTTTTATGGTCATTTACCGAATGAAATTGAATAATGTTGACATATTGCTGCAATTTTCCATTTTTGAGCAGTTAAGAGCCAGTATTGTACAAGCAATGAAGGCTACACTTGAGGCGTGTGCGGTAATGTCTTTCCTAGGGCATGGACGTAGTGACTATGTATTATGGTAGTCTCAAATGTAACGAGTTTAACAAAGTTGATTTCCGACGACAAAATTTATTTATCTCATGTGTAGATAAATTTGGGTGGCAAGTTTTCAATCATCAGCACAAGCAACATTCTATCAATAACACAGAACTACAAATTTTAACTTCTTTTTCCGTTGACTTAAGTCTAGTACGTATTGTTCTTGGGTAATTTGGCATCACTGAGTTTGAAACTGACAACAGATTTTTTATAACTCGTTAGGTTTTAAATTTATACGTGTAATCCTTCTCGTACTTACTTCACGTCTTCCTTGGTCCAATCTGTATTCGTTGCAAAGAAAGGAGGTACAGTGTTGCGGACTCACCTCCTCTTGCACAACACTCCCTTGGTTGCGGATGAGATTGTTGGGGCCCTGATCTCTCTTAGTTGCTGGGGAGGAGGATGCGCTGTGATCGACTTCACTGCATAGAGAGTGATGTTAAGGTTATAAAACTTTTTTATTTTGCACGCTTAATATGAAACCGCTTACACTCGAGAATAAGTGTAATTTAAAACTTCATGGTGATATTTTTAAAAACATTGACTTTCGTTTTTGAAGAGCTTTATGAGCTGGAATTATGCATCAACGTTACTCGTACACTTGAGACTAGTTTTCCACAATGAACATAAACTTTATATTTCGTGCGTATTTGATTGCATGCAATTTGTTACCGCTCCTCTGATGCGAAGCGGTAAGTGGAGTTCATGGTTTTGCACCTGAGTTGTGTGTTTGCGATCTCACTGATTGTCGATTCAGTCAAATCTGCTCCACTCACTCTGGTGATGCGATACCATTGAGCGCGTTACAGGAGTTCGCTGGCAGGTCGTAACGCACTAGCAGGCTTTGCTGAGCTTCCTTCGCGCCTCTTTCGTGCTCTGCAGTTCGTTGTTGATACGCGCGTCTGTGGGAAGTTAGAGCTTACGTTGTGATTGTAATGCGTACAATCAAAACTAAAAAATTGTTAGGATATTTTACGGTAGCACTGCGTACTCTGTAAATGAAAATGAGAAGTTAGAGCATACTTCTCGGTAGCAATACGTACAGTAAAAACTAAGATCAAACAAGTCTTTTTCTCGCACACTTGAATAAATGTTGAACAGTCTTGATGAAACACACCACTGGTAGTTTACCGTAGAAGTTGTGTGTATTTGATAAGGATGTACAGAATTTACGTGTTCATGAATCAAATGCGAATGATGCTCCCGTTGCTGAGCGTCCAATTGACTCAGACACGACAAACATAAAGCAGTCTCGACTTTTCCGTAATTTCATTACTAGCTTCCCTAAGTATTGTTGATATTATATACATGTAATTCAGAAGTTGAATAATTCTCACCTGACATCATATTCAACCATGACCTACGAACTGCACATGTATACTATAACATAGTGTGTTGCTGACCGTCTTTAGACCCAATACCAGATATTCTTTTCATCACCTAAACTTCTAGCAAATTATTCCGAAAATTTTGTTCAGTTGTTGCTTAGTGTCGAGATTAACACGAGAAATCTCGTCCGATTCCTAAATTTCTCTTAAAAATTGAACTGAAAGGTATTTTCTGACACTTCTACTGTGGTACGTACAAACGAAAATATGTCATATTTGATGATTGATGCAGTGGACCAGAGCAAGATTTTTAAGAAAAGCTTGTGAATCATTCCTTGTTTCTAGAGGTACAGCACCCAGTCATATATATGTATCACGTTTTAATTATTTAATTTTCATTACAAGAATAACATCAATAAGAGTACCAAAACACTTAGTTGTACTTTTATAGCACTTTTTAATAATAAACTGCGCTTAGGTCTTTCAAAAACATATTTCTTCTAAATGAGAATTCTCGAGTTAAACCACATTATATTATATTTTTCATTTGCATGCCATCTATTCAATTTAGCATAAAAATCTTAATGGTTATTTTTTTACTTTGACGCATTACATAC
>VCRD01001790.1:41367-54415 GCA_006783055.1 Trinorchestia longiramus
TAATAAACATTATAACATCATATGATGTTAACGCCGCTGTGGTACCGTCGCGCATCTACATCATATGGTGTAAGTTGCTTGTATAATGTAACTCGTACAAACATCATTTGACGGAAATAACGCTTAACAAGTTAACTAGACAATTGCATGCTCTACTTCCAATTGTGGACTTCCTTGCTCTTGGATTTTAATGTTTCCCAACTTAATTTTACTTGTAATACTTCCGAACACCTCGGGTATTGCCACTTCTTGCTTCTGAACAACTCTATTGAATCACGGCTTGCAAGTCTTAAGAGTTCAGCAAATGCTGCTCTGTTTCTGAAAACCTGCTAGCCCTGGCGTCACGCTAAAACAAATCGGCAATCAACACAGCATTTCGAAGCCTATAACTCGTCCGATTTACGGTCTCCTATTTTCTTCGATACGACCCATTCAATTGATCTGCGATGGCAGCTTAACACGAGGTTCAACGGAATTTGTGAGGATGAATGCCTCTTCTGATGAATAGCTCCTAATTGCAATCTATTTTTGTACCTCAGAGACATCGGCTTGCTGCGCTGCGGATACGGATGTTAAAGAGTCAATACTTAGCATTCATGTTGCCAACAAATACATATTTTATGGCGGTTAGGTTTATGATGGATATGAAATTTACCAGATGAAGAGTTTAAATGTCTCCCTGTGCCCTACCTCGTTCTATTCAGGTTAAAAAATGTTTTACGTAGTAAATTATTTGTATGTTAATTTCTCGACTGTGTTCTATATTTTACATCTTGCCGGCAATTTTACGATTTTTCCTGTCCTCTATCTGAAGTAATCAGATATTTTTTCATTACATGTTTCTAGTTTTTTTACATATGGTTTACGCCTTTCAGATACCGTTTCTTCATTCATAAACTACATTCATTTGTGTATTTCTCTTAATTCCAGTCTTAGGCATTAAATGAAGATAACACGGTATGATTGACCTTGTTAATATGTTCCGTGGATTTGAAAGGCTTAAGTGTACTAGTCTAAAACTTATTTTCTTTGATTGGTATGGCTAAACTGATGAAACTGATCCGATGAATTTCCACTTGAGCGACAAGTCATGGCAGTTTCTCATCAATTTTGACGCTCTGAAATAGTTTGTGCTAACCAAATCCTGTATGTAGACTTTATTAGATTGTGCTGAGCTTTTCTTTACTTTTCCTTGAGTTCGTGATGGGTTTGAGGTCATTTTTACCTACAGGGCTAATGCTTAGAACGCGGGTTGCGACTCTCACGTTGTTCGTTACAATGCTGTATGCTACGTTCACAGTGTGACGAGCACACAACTGCTAAGAACGCTCTTAAATAGCCGACCAAAAAAATCAAAACTTAAGACACTATGTCAATATAGAATATAATTAAAATAATATCATTCTATTTCAATTTTCACTTGCCTAAATAGAAATATTTTAGCATGTGTTTAGTCATACAGAAAGTACATAATCGCGATAAAACACAAGTACACTTTCATGGGGCATTTAGCAAAATGAATCTACAAAACATGTCTAAACTCTTTCATAAGTTTTATACATCATTTATATTGAGTGAAGTGTTCGTGTTGCAGTTTTTTGACACATTTGAATATGGATTTGCTCGACAAGCGACTGCAAAATTCGACATCTTTTAAGGAGAAGATTTGATCAAATGTTTGATGCTTTTACACTCTTTCCTCTGTAGGACTTCGATGAGACAGTGATAAATACTCCTGTATCAAGACTGGAGTGTAAGATGTTATTCTATTATCTATTTGTAATGGACCATAGAATTCTTTTAATCAGAAGATTTTACAGAACTTATTGTACAGAATAGCATTCAATGAGATGTTGATAGCATGTTTCAATTTTGTTGAGTAGTTTTAAGAAACTCTCTGTGCATACCAGTGGAAATTTGACTCTAATGGATCTCACAGCTACTGTTATACATTTGAATCTGTTTTCGAATGTGTTCACTATTTTGTTACTTTTTAGTCAAAGGATTTCACTCTTTGAAAAAATGTGCTTCATTTATTCTTGTTTTAGATTAATGCATTTATGAATTTTTGTATAAATTTTTACAGTCCAAGTTATCGCTTTGAACGTTAATTTTTCAGAACTGACCGGGTTTTTGGAATAATTTGGTTGCATATGCCCGTGATAAAACATTCATTATATATTTTCGTGTCAATTTGGCTCGTGGAGCTTTTCACTTATTTCTGTATACATATAACTTTAGCTCATATCGTTTATTTAACAAAGATAAATGTTGAATATTACGCGTGTTTCACGTTGTCTTCTGGCAGCCTCCACTCGGATGGAATATTAAAAAACTGTCACTGATTCCTTTCGTCGACTGAAAGTACGTATTCAATTGAACGCACAAACATCTGTTCTCGTGTTTCACTATATTTTATCATTGTCATATTATGAACAATTTCTTCGTGCGAGAACCAACACCCTTAACACGTTGACTCCGATTGCCTGATTGGTGTAAAACTTCACTTTGTACGCATAGTCACTAGAAGGATCGGAAAAAATTACAGAACCTAACCTCAATGGTACACATACGTACCACTCTGGAGTCAACGTGTTAATGATGCGATGTTCGTCCGTATCCCATGTTAGTGGTACGAAGGCGTATTCAGTTGAGGATTCAATCATCCGGCCTCGAGTTTAGCTTCTACTCCTTATTACGTGAGTGACTTAGACTCGTGCTAAAATAGGATAGACGAAAGTGTAAGACCAAACTAGTTAATGCACAGATATCCTCGCCCGATTTGTATGTTATAAAGAAAAATTTCAGTATCAATGCCCGTTCCTTGACTATTTCTCCTACTCATGGTGACGTATAGCAGCGAGTTTGAACAGAGCCTCAGTATATCATTGCTCCGCTTTGTCCACTGAAGGCAAACACGGAGGACGTCAATATCCGCTTTATTTCTTTGCATAATCCCGTGCATAAAGCGGTCTTTGTGTGTCCTTCGCTCTCTCTGAGGAGCTTCTGTGCCCGAGTTTTTGCCTCATGGCAGCAACGACAACTTGCTCCTGATTTACGAGTCAATTTTTTATTATAGACGATCCATAACAGATTTTGACTGTCTCTTCATGTTGTTTCGAAGTAATGCTCCTGCATTTTTGATGTTTTGAAGTTTTTCTTACCTTCGATACTGTCATAATTTTTGATTAGTTTTTGTCAAATATCAACGTTTTTGCAAGCACGTGGTGAAAGTAAGTCATACCTCCGTGTGTGAAAGTTGGAGGGTCTTGAACATAATTCATTCATTGCGCAGTGCCATTGTAAAGTGCGTGTATTACACTTTGGGTTAGAATGTGCACAACTCCAATGGAATACGATACGTGCAAACTCTGAAAGTTGATATCGCCTTCATTAAACCCGAAGAGAACGTAATTTATAAACGTTGGTATAAATACAATCGGGTGTGCGGTCAAACGCACGTTTATAGCTGCTCTTTTTAGTTCCAAATGTGATATTTAAAGGCAAAAAATAAGCATGAATGAGAACGTGATATGAAAGAAGAGACCTTTAAATTATACTCGACGGCTAAACATGTGAGAGTGCTTGGTATTTCTGTATACATATTGTGAAAGTACTGCGTTTATTTGTTCTGGGACCCTTTCTACGATGCAGACCATTTTCCACATTTTCAATGAAATATATGAATGAGTTAAAAATATATATGAGTTTAAATATGCAATGGGAACATATTCATATACGTCTTAATTGCAGAAACTAAATGTTGTGAAAACGCATTTTCCTTGTAACGATAAAGATGCAAATTGATATGAGTCCATTCTCGATCAAAATTTGAGAAGCCGACAATTGGCTACAAGCTTGATGATTATTTGATTACCTCAATTTATTTTGAATGAAATTTACACTATGCGTATTGCTGATTGTTTAACTTCCAACGAAACTCAAAACATGGATTAGGGGAACGTTATTCGTACGATTTCAATACATTTTGCTCACGTTAACAACACGCGAAATTCCAGGGTACAACTTTGTCATGAGTTTTCTGCTGGCGTCACTGACGTGCTTGACTGAGTTGTTTTGTAGAGTAGTATAAGAGCGACGAAGACGTTGGACGAAATGATTGCTAATACTAAGACCTATTAGAATCGGTTATTTACACTTGCATGATTTATTTTAATGTTGTATCTGATGGTTTGTGTACTGTGTGATATACTTTTTCATAGCGTCACTGATTTTTTTATACTTCATTCGATACAATGTTCGTTTGAGAACAGGAAAATGCCACACCAGTCGTTTGTACTCGTATTCCTACACATCAATTTTACTGAGCTACAATACTTGAATTTTTAGCTAAGCGAAAACTACAAAAACAAATTGTTTTTTATTGAAGGCGCTGTTTCGATAACAGCAACAGAGAATAATGTCTCACAAGTGGTTACATCACAACGCAGGGCACATTTCATATTAAAACTAAAATGTATAGTATTCTGTAACTGCCGTGTGAACTAGCATTATTTGATCGTGACGGTATTTTTTAAGGATGTTACTCCAGTTGTTGAATACAACTGATTTATGGAAGCAACATAAGCCAAGCATTCTCATTGCCATTTTATCATAGCTTGCATAATGAATACGGCTGCGCGCTGGAGCTTCCATATCAACGATTATTATGAAAAATTTGTTGTATATTGAAAAAGTATTACCCATGGCTTATGTTTTCGTTAATATTGAAGTAACTTGTTCGGAAATTCTACGTAAAATTTTCCTGTAAATGCTATAAATTACAGGATATCATCCTGCAAATTTTACACATGCGCAACCAAAAATCTAAATCTCATCCTAGCATGTGTGAAGGTGTTGCAGGATAGGAGGATAGTTCCTCCTTGGAACTATCATTGTGTTGCAGTCGGGAGAACTTCAGTTTGGAATTTACTGATTCATTTTTCAATGAACTACGCTCGTTCAACACAGAAGCAATTACCGAAAAATGTACATTCAATGAAGATATTGATAAGCAATTGAAATTAACATTATTTTGAAGCTGATTGTTAAGTCTATGAAAAGTGAAGAGAAGAGTAATGACGAAATTGAGGCTGTCTCTAGAGCTAAATATAATTTTCAGGAAATTGGTTGTTACGCGTGATAACTCGCGTATGGTCATGAAATTGGTGTTCATGTCTGAGAACTCTTATATATATATTAAATTGGTGTTAATGCCTCAGGATTCGTATATTCATGAAATTGGTAGTTGAGAACTCTTATATTCATGGAATTGATCGTTAATTCTGAGACATGTTGCATTGGAAGGAGGAATTGACTGAATAATTTTTACTACCTAATAAAATTCGTTGTGGATTTATTAATCAATAAACATGTTCAATGTCCTTTCACTGTTGAATTAGACAGGAGGAAAGTAATTTTAAACAAGTTATTACTAAGGAGCTGAAATAAAGTGTTTATCTTATGCTAAGCATTGACTTCTCAATGGAACGGGTATGCATGTATCTTAAGCATTCGATTGTGGATACCAAACGCCCAGGATTACTATAATATATGATTTTTTTCGTTATTAGCCCTTTTCCTTTTCAATAAGGAAACTCCTTCGGAAAGGTGGCACTAATTAGCAAATGAAATAAATTTTTCGAGTTTTTGATAACATTGGCTAAAAGTCTTCAGAATAATTTTCTCGCTGTGGGTAGCATGCAAGCATGACAGTTATGAAGTTATAAAAGATATTAAAATTACGTTGTCTATCTGTGCGCTGTCGAAGTGTTGATGGTTGTCCACACACTGCTGTGTTGTTTCTTCTTAGCTTGATCCTGCCGAGTTCTATTTCCGGTATATTCAGAGACTGAACCTCTTCTAGGAGGAGGGTACATGAAGGCGATCTCTCACGGAGACTTGCACTTAGCCTTCGTAAATAGGAGTGAGATCATCATCTGATCAATGTGGAGCTTCTTGTTTTCTTGCCCCTGTAATGACAGACTATTTGTGGCTAGTCTTGGTGCTTGCCTTAACTGACTGTGTGTGTGGTGTTGGTGCGTGACTGAACTGACTGTGTGTGTGGTGTTGGTACGTGACTGACCTGACTGTGTGTGTGGTGTTGGTACGTGACTGAACTGACTGTGTGTGTGGTGTTGGTACGTGACTGACCTGACTGTGTGTGTGGTGTTGGTACGTGACTGACCTGACTGTGTGTGTGGTGTTGGTGCGTGCCTGAACTGACTGTGTGTGTGTGTGGTGTTGGTGCGTGCCTGAAGTGCCTGTGTGGGTGGCTGGTATTGGTCCAGCTTCTGATGTTCCATTCAATGCATTGGCATATTGTTTGCTTCAGTATACGATTCTCTATAATACAATATGTATAGTATTCCACGAACATAATATGTTACGATTTATTATATGGATATTAACATTTGTTTATTTTTTCAGGTGAGTAACGTTCTGGCAATCAAACACCTCGACAGTTCAGTGAGTATAGATACATTACCTCCATAGAGATTGTTGTCTGCCTGGGGCTACCTTGGAACTGTACGTTATTCTTCACTACAAGGTCAGTGTGATCTTTTAATTGACTTAGAATGTAAGTCACGCCTTCAAGCTACTGTCCCACTAAGAGCCTGAAATTGAGTTTAAGTCGAGGCTTGAATGATGGTTTACAACTGTGTCCTCCTTGCAATGCTATGCGTGTTGATTATATTCTTATTTTTATGAAGAAACGTTTATCTTAATTCGCTGGACAACTTGCTTAGATATTTCCCATTGAACTCATCGCCTCATACATGAGACTTCAAGTCTATTTCCTCGGACATGAACACACAAGCACGCTGTAAAAGGTACGTTCACTTTTATTTATTTAAGAATGAATATTTGTACACTGCGTAATGCACTTCTATTCTGGTGTGTCTTTTTCCATATGTGCTCTCTGGGAAGGATGTACATCCTGCTTGATCTAGGGAACGGTCTCCATGTATTGTTGTGAGCCGCATACAAAGACTTCTTTTATCTGGAGCCATTTTATAGTAGCGCACCTCCCTCTTTTAGTCGTAACCACTAAATATTATTCTTCTCTGTAGCATGCATTTCCAGTACGTCGTTAGAGCAACATTATATGCGTAAATATAAAGTACACCTGCAAATATTGAAATTTCAGGTTACTATGCAAATCAGCTTTTAATAAGTAGAATTTCAAAAGTACGTATCAATTAAAATTAAATCGCATGGTGAGTGAAATAATGTCTAAAAATTTCCTATGGTCTTCAGTATCCTTTAGCAACGCCAGTCAAATCTGCATCAGCAGATGCCCATTTTCCTCCGACATCGCGCAGCATTCATATTTTTTGAATGACTTTTGTATAAAGGAGTCGGAAAATCAGAACCTTCCTCTTAGGTATTTTTTATAAACGTCTCGCTATTTAATTTAAATGGAGAAACTCTGAGAGCTCTGAATTAAGTATAAAGGTAACAAGCTGAGCAGTATTTTTATTCCCAAGGTATTTTTTCTGTTAATCCTGTGTGACCGAAACTCGCTGCGCTATGCAACAATTATTTTTAGATCCCGTGTCTTGGAGTGCTGAGTTTGTTGAGGGACGTCAGCAATTTGCCTCTTAATTCACGTATACTTTTATTATTTCTTTTATATTTTTACTAACTCCACAAATTGTGTCTTATGTACACGCGACCATTTGTGTTCAAACTTCACATTCTTAAATGCTGGTATTTCATTCAATGTCTTAATACCTCATGTCTTGAACTTTCACTTTTGAGCGGAAAATAGAATCTTTTCTAGAAATATGCGCCGGCTGTCGTTGTTGCCTTTGGTATTAAGTGGCGGGTCGTTAGTTATCATTATTTATATGATCTGTTTTGCTGCAACAGCACTCACGACCTGAGCTGTCATTTCACTCGCACGTGCAAACAAAGGTAATAGAATTATCACCTCGTACAGAGTGTAGCTGATGTCTACCTTTGTCTCTTATCTCACGTGCTAATTAAAGAGCTGCTGCATGTGCTTGCTCTGAGCCACTCGAATCATCTCAAGCGTCTCGCATATTGTTTGTGTTACGTCGTTTGATTGTTGCTGTTTTGCGGGTGTTATTTATTGGGGGTACTGACTTTGTTAATCCGTTGAAGGCTATCTGATAAATTATTCATTAAAGTTGTTAATAGTAATGCATGTCATGTACAATTGAAATTACTACTAAATGTGTCAATTTCGGTTGAAAATTTGCTAGTTTTCAGCGATCCTAATGATTGCTGGGTGCTTCTGTATAATTAACACGGTACCTAATAATAAAAATAATAATATTGTTATTAAAAGCCTGATCAATACTCGATGAGAAGACTAGCTGACTAAAACCGCGTTTAAGAGTTAGATACTGATATTCTATTTAAATACGACTCTGGTTTGTAAATGTTTGATGAAGTTTAAAATTCATTTTGAAGGAATAAACTGGAGCTTCTGACAACACTTTGTAGAAACTTAGTGTTAATACAGGATTATGGAAGCTTTGCACATTTCCGAAAATGGCAACCATTGCGTTAAAGAGTTCACATTCGGTATTCAAAATGAGGAAGAACTATCGTACACACTCACCTGTGCGTGGACAGAGCGCAGACCTGTTTTACTGCCGCCTTCTGTGTTATGGCAGGATGTTAGGCAGCGTTATGGCCTAGTTTGTTTATTTTTCTTCTATATCTAATTTTTCCTTCATACACCATTTGCACTCATGAATTGAATGTTAGTGGGTGTGTACATTCCGTCCAGGTGGTTCGTTTGGTTCTGTTCACTTCAAGACGAATTCTTGCAAACGCTTCAAACTTGTCATTCACGCCGTTAGCTCTATCAAAAAAAGCAATGTAGGTCTTTGGAAAAGTTCTTGAAATTTCTCCTTATTTTTCTAGTTTCGGAAAGAACGTCCGGTTAATTAATCTTAAATTGGTTAATTAATCTTAAATTGACAATTTTTACTCCATGAGTATAGCTCTGGGTTAAAGGTCTCAAAATCATTGATTGAGATCAGTAATGGTTTAATTCTATTATTTTAGGTAATCATTCCGCTGCATGTAGCTGTGCACAAAAATTCGTGTTTTATGCCTTAGTTTTATATTTTTATTGATATAGTTGTAGAAAGTCTCGTGTATTAACCTACGATATTTCTTGCGGTCTCATGAGGTCAGTGTTGGGCAGTATTTGAATACATTGTATTTAAATACATTTATGTATATGAAAATGTATTTTAAAACACATTTGAAAACATGTATTTAAATACAATATTTGTGTATTTAAATACAATGTATTTAAATTTAAATAGATTTAAATAATTTTTTGTCTAAGTACGACGCTTGAAACGAATTGGAACGTCCAAACACGGCACTTGAAACGCGTTTAAACGTCGTTGTAATGCAGTGGCTCTTTGGTCACGTCCACAATTTGATAAGCATTTGACAATGAGGTAAAAATAGCTCTACCAAAAGATGGAATTCGCTCCATGACGCCTTAACTCTGCTACTGAAACACAAGGATAAGCTTAATGAACTTTAGACCTCACTAGAGCTTCCAACCCTGAAAACCTCGAAAATAGAATTGATTGATGAATATATTTGTGGTTTGGGAGCCGTCGCTATTGCAATCGACCACATGCAAGGAGAAGGGCTATTTTCTACGGACAATCCCTTCCTACCCTTCTTATTGAGCAAAATAAAATCGATGAACTGGAGTAGTTGACACATTGTGTCCCACTGTTACAGGCAGTTTTTCAGGGCTTTCAGAAAAGGTTTCAAAAATACCCTCAGCTAGTTGATAAACCAGACGTTCATGACGCTATATTGGCTGCAACCACTAATCCTTACTTCAAGTTGCGATGCGTGAATATCAACAAAGCGTGGGCCCGCGAGCGCAAAATGGCCACTGATAAATGACCTCACAATTATTCCTTGACATTCCAGTTTGCAAGTTCTCCCGATGCCTCAGAAGAAGCAAACTCGACGTCTTCCGAAGATGAGTACTTCTGCTTCGAAAAGAAAAGCTCATTCTGCGAATCCTTAGTAGAGATGCAGGTTATGACGTATCTCAACGACAGTGACAAGAACATTGAAAGCTTGAAACGGTATCCTCTTATTCTAAAAATGTTTCTTTGTTTTAACACAACTTTGCCATCTTCTACCCCGGCCAAGAAGTTAGTCTATTTTGCTGGCTTAACACGTTGACTCCGAAGTGGTACGTATGTGGACCACTTAGGTTTGGTTCTGTAATTTTTTCAGATCCTTCTAGTGACTATGCGTACAAAGTGAAGATTTACACCGGTCAGGCAATCGAAGGTAACGTGTTAACGTAAACTCCCCATAGAAATAAACTAAGGGACAAAACTGTTGAACAGTTGGAATTTTTGCACTCTAATAAAAACTTTTAATAGTTTTGTCCAAGTTCTGAGTTTTTAAACAGCATTTTCATTTTGTGAATTCCTTATGAGGATTTAAAGTTTAGCAGGAGTAAAATTTATACCTGACTTTTACATATACTTTGTAATAGAATATATCATCAAGAGCACATAACGCACTTTGTTTCGGTGTGTGAAAGCTTCGACTAATATGATGTTACTCCAGCTGAAAATTAAATTCCTATAAGTATGATATATGAAGGTCCCCTATTTTCATGCATATGAATTGGAAACATTATATTTTGTTTGATTCAGATAAAACATTGAATGCTTAGTTTTTTAAACTTTTCAGGTTACTAGATTAAACTTGTAATGTTGTACCTCTGTAGCTGTTGCAAAGGCGTTTCAGTAAGGTCAGAGAGTATTTTAGAGAAACAAAACTGAAAGAAAGAAGACTATAGATTACGAATTGAAGATATTCGTGCAGGAGGTCTTCTCCGCGAGAGAGACACGGAAGGAGAAAACGAGTGAATAAGGTCTACTTACGTATAAAAACTAAACCTACAACAGACTCGTGCAACCAACATTGGTTACGCTGATGTAGGTAGCTCGATCAAATTCCCGTCGAGGAATACTAAATTCCCAAGGTACGCTGACGAGGACAGACAGTATTGGCGAGCCTCCTTGGGTGCAGCTCGGAATTCCTATCCATCCCCCGAAGAACGCTAAGTCCCCAAAATATGTGGAAAATCATACCCCTCGGGGGGTTGCTCATGGAATGCATCTCAAAGGAATGTATCTATATTATGTCTGCAGAAATATACAGTATTTGATAACAATTCTTTGGCGCATCGTCATACATCAGCTATTTATGAAAATAATGCATGGCAGTATAGGCAGGATGTTATGGAACTGTATTGATATTTGTTTTTTAAATTAAATTGAAAATAGTAATTGAGAGTAAAATTATACTTTCTACCTTTTCTCACTCTTTTTTCTATGTGGTTTTAGGGTGCCGGGGTTGAGCCAAATTTTTAGTCAATAATAATTGTTAGTCTTACTGCTTGACATCATAGTCGCGTTTCAATTATAGTGAAGCTAGTTTCTCGTACGCTAGTACAGCGCACGGACACTTTAAAGTGACGCCAAGATTTTAACTCTAAATAAATTTTATCTTAACGTCTATTAAGTACACTCGATCTACGAGTATCTTGATTTTTCAAAAGTTAAATTTAGTTTTAATAGAGAAGTATTTACTGAAGTATTTAAATGCATTTATGTATTTAGTATTTAGTATTAAAATACATTTGAAAAATGCATTTAGTATTAATCATTTAATTACATTTGAAGGATGTTTTTAGTATTTAGTATTTAAATACATTTAATGTATTTAGTGCCCATCACTGCATGAGGTCTCTGACTAGGAAACGAACATTGACAAGGTCTTTGATTAGGAAACATTGATGGCGCTGTGTGTTGGCGGAGGAAGTGCACTCAGCATTTGCACTCAAATGAAATTTGCCATTTCTCTCTTATGTCGTTCAAATATTCTCATCTGATGACGGGGTCTGTTTCCGTCTCATTTGGGTTAAGGAGATGAAATTGTCTTGTATGACATTAGAACAGTTATATTGATTGCTTGATATTCAACAGCTGAAGTTGTAAAAATAGCCTGGAAGTAAGGCAGTGTGGGTGCCGTGCACGCTATGTAGGCTTTAGATGATAAGCAGATGAGCTTATCATTTAACTCTTTCGCTACCGAATATTTTTTGTAGAAATCCAGCTTTTCCTGGGCTAGAACTAAGTTTATATCTGAAAAACATCTGAATTTTTTTTGAAATCTCAATTACTTAGGTAAGATGCTAGGCCTAAAAATATTTCAGAATTAATTATCCCATTGGTATTTTACAGCGGTACATATTATTTCTTTCTGTGGGGCCTTTGATCCCAACAGTAGCGAAAGTGTTGAAATAAATCAAGAGAGGAATGTCAGTCTTTGTGATAGCCCTTATATATGTATTACAGAATTTTTCTATCACTTAAATTGTAAGTCTGCGGTAAATAATAATTTTTCCTGCCATGAATTTTTTGAGTAACGAATTTTTTCTTATTATATTTTACCGCCTCAATTATTTTCAGTTTAGTTCTGCTATATTTTCTGACTGATCCAATGAACTGTTCCATCCAATGTTTGTTTTAAGAAAATAAATTTATTTTGCAAATGCAAATGTGCTTGCAATGAGCTGCGTCTAGTCTCAGTTAATAAAGTAATAAATTGCGAAACAAAATTAAATAAACAGTAAAATAGAAAAACGAATACTTTTTTATTAGTCGACTAAATTAGTAAATATTCATGTATCTACAACGTTGCAGTCATAAAATCTTGAGCCTCCACAAGCATTCTTCGTTTCATTGTGATATTTATTCTGAAAAATAGAAACTCTGCCGCATGAGTCATTGCGCAGTGTGCAATCTTCGTCAATAGCCGAGGCTTCATTTTCTGATTTTCTTTCTTTCTTTCTTTCTGGAGGGCGACTTCCTTGATAGCTTGGGGCTGTTCCCACATCCTTGTGGCGGGCATCCTGTGCTGCTTGTGCTAGTACTGGTGGTTGTGTTGGTGCTGCTTGTGCTAGTACTGGTGGTTGTGTTGGTGTTGCTTGTGCTAGTACTGG
>VCRD01001790.1:54465-114701 GCA_006783055.1 Trinorchestia longiramus
TTGGTGCTGCTTGTGCTAGTACTGGTGGTTGTGTTGGTGCTGCTTGTGCTAGTACTGGTGGTTGTGTTGGTGCTGCTTGTGCTAGTACTGGTGGTTGTGTTGGTGCTGCTTGTGCTAGAGGGGCTTGTGCTCGTGCTACTTGTGTTGGTGCTGCTTGTGCAGGTGGTGTTCGTGCTGTTTGTGCCGGTGCTGCTTGTACTAGTGGTGGTGCTGGTGCTGACTGAGTCACAGCTGGATTATAGGACCAGCATCAAACGTTAAAAGAATCGTAATTTTCTTGTGGTACTGTATTGTCACTTGAACTTCAGTTAGGATTCATACTAGGTCAGCTCATCAGGACCCAGTCTGTAGCGCGTTCACAACCACGCCAAACTCACGCGGCAATTGTTACGAGCGCCAACGAAAAAATTTGACCTACTGTAGATTCTAGATAAATTATTTACAAAAATATAATGTATTGAAGTTTTTATTGAATGAAATATCTGATTAATTTTTTGCTAAACTCTGCAACATTTCGTTTTACGAGAACATTAATCATGCTAATAATGTTTTAGTAATAAAGACAACCTCAAAAACTTATGTCTCATTTACACTTCATAATATTGATTTTTTTTATTAGACTTGTCAATATTCAATTATAAACATGTTCCCACTGATGTATTATATATTATTTTCCGTAAAAAATAAATTTTAATTGTAATTTAACTTGTTCTTATTTTGAATAGAGCTCTATTCTAGGCACGTTTTGCACAACTCAATTAAATGTTTTTTCTTTAGAATATTTGAAGGAATTTTGGGAAGCTCGGTAAACTGTAGCTCACCTGGTCACATTTGTGAGCTGCGGTGTATCTGCTACAATTACGCAGGTTTTAAACAAATTCCCCGTGCATAGAGAAACCTATTTTTCGTAAGCAATTTGATTCTAATTGCAGGTAAAAATTCGTTGTGGAATATGGAAATTTATGCTAGTGTTAGTTCAAATTAAGCGCATGCAGTATGAGAAATCTGTGGATCTCTTAGCGAGAGGAACTACAAAATGTCGTGGCTGTTGCCACTCCGTTGTGATCGCTTAGATTCTGCAGGTGGTGGCCAGTATGAGAGATGTTTGTGTTGTCAGTGCAATGGTTGCAATTTAGTCCCTCTCCCCTAATGGAAATATTGTTCAATCTTGTGGTGAACACAGTGCAACTGTTCTCTTTTGTTCGCACCAGCATAGTTTATTAGAGTAGCACAAAAATCGTGAACGTGTTTAGGTAATTCATTACCTGAGATGACGTGAAATCGAAAATTAAGTTTAAATTTTGTTTTCATTCTTCTAATACTCGGTAATTAAATTTTGTTAATCTGTGCGACTGTGCCTTCGGTACGGCGGAGCTCCGGCGCCACTGAAAAATCCGTCCCTATTAGTTATTATACAGCTGTAACCTCTATTACTCGTAAAAACCTTCATAATTTTTTCCGATTTGATTGAGTTATGCTTTCCTGAATAGAATTTCTACCAGTAACATAAAAATATAATGAGGGAAAAATAATTGCGCTAAGCTAATTTCATGTTTTTACTTTTATGATGGTTGGGGCTGCACAAATGAAATTATAAGTCTAACAAAGTATGAATTGTATTTTTCTTTCTGTCTCTTATCAATTTATAGCAATTAGTTTTCAATATCTTCGTAGTAAGATTTTACGACAACCAGTTCAGTTGGTGAAAAAATTTTATGCTTTCACGACGTATGGTATCATACACGAGGAAGTATTCCACTGTAAAATTTACTACAAAAATCCTCAACAGTTGATTGTGGGAAGTCGTATTAACCCTTTAGGGCAGGGTGGGATACTAAGTAACCCTTCAATTTAGATGCATTTACCCCTTTTTTATCCTCAAATCTTGTGCCTCATATGGTTAAAGTCTAAGCGTTCTGGCCCTTGAAACTGGGACTCTACGCACTTAAAGATTAATACAACTTCTAAGATCACTTCGTAACTCCATTGTGGATAGTAACAACGACGAGTAGACTGTATGGCGTGTTAAAATAAAGTTGCAAACTCCAGCTGCTGGGTGGACATGCACAACTCCTCCAAGTCGCGTTACAACGCCGAAATTAAAACAATATTAAACCACACAACACCATATAAAAACTCTATTAAGTCTCTATTAAACTCGATCTAAACTCTATCAAACCATTTCTATGAGCTCCATTACGACGTCGTTATTGAAACCTTGTAATGAAAGTTTTTTTTAAGGGAACGAAATATTGCGGAAATTATTACTCATAGTAGCACGTTTTTTATGTAATTTCCCCAAATTTTGAACGGAACATTTAGAATATAGAATTGAAATGAAATATTTTCAATGTGCTTCAAGAATGACATTGGTTCATGTAAAGGTTATACAAGTTATAACTTCTGTAGAGGTTATACTTGTCTGGAGCGCACCTGTAACTTCAGATGCGTTCATACAAATCTCGCTGACTGAATGTGTGCGGAATTAAGTGCTCCAGTCTGTCTAGTAACTAGTGTGACCGAGTCGAGCATTTTTGAGTTTTTTTTCCACAGGTAAATTGTTTCGCTTTTACTCAAATAAATAGGTCGAAAAAATTAAATGTTCATCTTTGAAAGTTTGTGTTGCATCTGCTGTTCTAAATCTAAGAAGTACGAATATGTTTTGGAAATAACTGTTACCGTTCTTGGAATTAATTAAAACTAAGACATTCAGGATTTTTCGTTAGAAAACTAGCCTGCATTTAAGCAGCGAAAAACTGACGACAGACAACTTTGAGCAGACCAACCGCGATCTCCATCTCACGATCTCGGCTTCAAACGCGGGGTGCCAAAATTGCCTCGACATGAACGCGAAAAATTATTCCTCGTTTTATTTCACAGACGTGCGCTGCAAAACTTGCAGCTGTTTCGCCTGGGTTAGTTAATATCGTATGCAAATCAATGCTTTCCGCGAATGTTACCTTAATTTTCGATTTATGCTTCCAACTTCAAGTGATGGAGATTTTCAACAGGATTTCGAAAGCCGCATCAGGTCGAGGTTATACGGAGGAAACCTGTTTCCTGATCTGGTATAAACATTTACTGTGCATTTAATAAATGAATGTATCTCGGAACTTGTATTATAAATGTTTTATATTGGGTTGCCCTGAAAGTTCGTGCCGATTTTTAGTAGTTCATCTTTCGACTTATTAAGAACATGATTGAGTTTGGAAAGTAAAATTTGACTACACTTCCGTTTAAAGCACACCTGAGGCTTTTCTATTTCCATAGAGGAAAGATCCATCACAAGACACCAAAGAAATATGCGAGTTTACAGTGATGAGTGTTTGGCTGATGTATCGGGTTAATGCCAGACAACACGTTTCTTTTAAAACCTGTCAAAAATTGCTGCAGCTTGGCTGGGATATGTAATCCCATCTTTTATTATATATTCACCAGATATTGCTCCTCCGGATGATCATTTATTTCGATCTTAGCAGAATAGTCTTAATGGTAAAAGTTTCAATTTCTTAGATGACCTAAAAAGATACCATAATGATTGAGGCATGAAACTACCTCAATTCTGCGATTAGAGTATTTTCTAGTCAAAAGAAAGATGGAAACGATTTGTGGCACAAAATGGTTCATATTTGGTTGATTAAAAATGTATTGGCTTATATATATTGAACTTTTTCTCTCCTTTAAAAATCAGCATGAACTTTCCGAACAAACTGATAATATTTCTATACAACAACGCCCGACTTTGCTGTGGAGAAATCCACTCAATTGAAATTACTTGAAGCTCTTATGAGTCCCGTCACTTCCTGTTCCTGCTGCCAGCCGCTACTGCTCTCATTACCTGCTGCTGTTGATGTGTGCTCCTGCTTCTGTTACCCTTACTGCTTACTTCTCTTGCTCCTATTACCTATAAGTTATGCTATTACTACTTACTGCTCTTGCTACTGCTACTACCACTACTACTACTACTACCTCTCCTAATGCCCTAACTACCTACTTCCTTTACTACTACATGCTTTATAATTCGTCCTACATACTCTTTTTTATTGATTTTACTGCCCTTGTAAGGCATTTAACTGTATCATTTTTGTAAGAACTTCAGACGTCATACATCGCACACACCAATAGTAGTCCTTTATTTGCCTTCAGTTAAATTAATTCGACTTTTTCACGAATGATGAGATGCAAGCGGCATGTAAAAGGTGTTATTTATGGATATAATTAATTTAAAAAAATACAATGCCAGTTATTATTGTTGTACTATGGTAAATGAGACTTTTTTCATGTCACATTCATCCGCGTAGTTTCTTGTTGAGGCAAATTTTAGAATGTTGTTTTTATTGTGGGTATGATTGCTGATATGCATGCTGTTAACACAACTATATTTTTCCAATGTTATTTTGTGGCCAAGTTGAGATTTTTCCCACGACATTCGTTCTCATAGATTTGTTATTCCCACTCTTCATGGTATTCAATCACTATATACCTTTGATATTCGTACGTGTTCATTTACTGGTACCACAATCAGAATTTTATTTCTGCCTTCATTTACCATAACGTGAAAGTATGCAAGCAGCTGTCCAGTTTTAATGTCCCTGAGTGTCAAATAAAACGTGTACATTTGGCTAATGGGCATTGCAAAAAGACATAAAAGTGAAGGGCCAAAAGTACGTCAAAATAAAGTTTGTGTAATTGATAACATACGCGTTTACCTCATTCTCAATTGCCCCGCTGAACTCTAAGGGAAGTAACTCTCAGGATCGGGGGAACAGGTTTACTTTTCAAATCGCCAGAGGATAATAAGATATTACGCGTCTGATGAAATATACTGTAGTTTGCATCTAGCTAAGGTCGTTGCAAATGTTATTAAGTGGCCTAAATGGTCTTCCATTGCCAACCATCCGAATCGAATTAATTGCCTATTCAGAAATGCGATTTATATCCACAAAATGAGGACAGGGAAATTCCCAGATTTTCAAACTCGACACGATTTTTAACGCTTGACTCCGACCCTTGCTGACCAAAAACGGCTTCACTGTGACTCCATGACTCCGATTCTGCAGATTTGCCTCTGTGAAGACGTAGAATCGCTGTAACACGCACGCATGTTGTACATTTACCACGTGCATTTGTCACTTGGATGCGCCACATGCAAGCCCTAGCACAGCTCGTACTCGGCGCATCAAGCAACGCTGATTGAACTGATCATTTTCCCTAGAAAATTTAGATAAGTCTTAAAAGGCAGTTTCTAAATCTTGACCATGACTGAACGAATCTGCAGAAAGCGCTGAGTGAAAGGCTTAATGAATCTGCCTTTCCATCATTTCCTGATCCACTTCCATGGTAATGAAATTGATTTCATTTTAACAACTTCTCATTTAATTTTTAAAGAAAATCATGGTCTACAATCAACGAACATTAAAAACTTTATGGATTTTGCTAATTGATTATTTAACTTTAATAACAACTAACTAGTAGTATATGATATTAGAGCGCTATTTTTTCCGCCTTATTCCAACATTTTTTAAAGTCTAAAATTAGCGGCGCCTTGACTTCGGTAAGTATTATTATCTCATTCTCTGGAACCATGGCCTTCTACTTCAGATGAAAGTCACAGATATTTCGTTTCTGTCGCAATCACAAGAGTTACCTTTGTGAGCACGCGGGGAAAGAAAGTGTTTCACTTTTACAAGACTCAAGTGAGCGCACTCGGTCTGAACTGATCAGCATTTGCGGTCGGTCGATCAACCGAGGCGGCCTATAATGCCTTGCCTTCAACACCAGTGCTAAGGAAAGTCTGCTTGCCATGCATCAAATGCAAATATGTGTGCCTGAACCGAATACTTCATATTCTTACTTCACTTTTCCTACGAAGCCAATTTCATTTGGCCGAGTTTAATTTTTCCAAGAAAGAATTCACTGTTTCGTGTTCTCTATGATCATGACCTGCCATTTTAATGTCTCAGTAAAGGAGCTTTCACCATCATTCTCTTACCGTACTTGAAAAATATAGTCTTCATTAAGTGTAAAACCCGAAAACATGCAATTGTGTGATAAAATAAACACAAAATTTTCATATTACCAGCCAATTTCTTATTCATGAAAGTTCTCCTTCAATTCGAACAAATTTCAGTATCTGAAAATGAGATCTCCACTGATGACATTTGTGAGACCACGACCTGATAATTCCAAGCGTCGTGCAGCTGCGACGTTCACAGCTCTCAATATTCTTGCTGGAATTACATTTCCTTCCTGCAATTCTTTCCAGGTTCGCGGAATTGTATAGCGCTCTCTCTCAGACCCCTTGTTTCTTGCGTCTGTCATGTCTTCATGTCACTAACGTGAGCCAAATATTGGAAGTCGAAAAATTAAAATTTTACTTTATATCGTGACCGTGTGTGTATTCTATACGTCATGCTTTTATGTATCAAGTATCCTGCATCAATTTAGCAATCCCAATGAAAGCAAACGTTTAATTCAGCCTATAGGATACCAAAATGGTGTGCAAAATCGCAAGTAGTTTTTAATACGCGCCTTTAACAGTTATATATTTTTGATAATCAAATGTGTTGGCCAGTTAGAGCCACTCTTTCTTAGCATTTGATGTGTAAGTTCACGCTTCCGCTAGTCCGAAAGGCCGAAGTTCAGTCATACTGCTTGCAAGTGGTCTCTTTGATCGCCTTTCTACTCCATGTTCCTACTCTTCTATCGCAGTTCCATGCAGCGTTTGCGAAGTAGGCAACTTTCGGTAACCCAAGCGAGCATGCGCTGCCAAATATTTGTTTGTGTGTTTTTGATCCTTCCATTCCTTAAACTCGACTTTTATCGCCACGTGGAATAATGCCATTTTGCTTATTTATCAATGTATGATGGCAATAGTTTCCCAGAAACTGGGCCACCAAACTAAAGCCAAGAACGCTTTAAAATAATTCCATCAACTTTGTCAGAAAAAATGCATTTTTTCTTGTACTTACCACAGATTTCTTAAGAATTCAGTCATCTTCTTGTTACTGTTTAGAAGGTTTAAGAACTACGGATTAGTTTCTTTTTAAAGAATTCCATGGATTGGAGCGACCTAGATAGAACTCATCACCCGCCAGTACATGCGTCTATTCTTAAGTTCAAGTGAATAGTTTCAAGAATGAACTAAATCAACATTTTCTGTCCAATTTGTTTTTTGAACTGTAATAGCGGCGACGGATACTTCTAGGTTCACTTCACCTTTGCCAGGTTCGCCACTGTGCGCTATTTACAGTATTTCTTCCCATGGAAAGACCTTTATGATAATCAAACGTTGTTTGTAACTGCACTAGTGAGTTCGTAAATATGGCACACAGAATATTAAGAACATGTGGGAACATTAAAAAACTGCGTTGTCTCGAGAGCAAAGAATGATTAGACGATGGAACAATTAAGGTTGCGGAGACATCAACGCAGCCACGTACCAATCCCCCAACCGCCAGTCCGAGGGCTAAGGATGTGCTCGCTTGGGCCTTAACTAAAGCAGTTTTTTTGCAAAAGCTTTCAAATTTCGTAGGAGTGTGAAGTGAATGAGATTTTCTTCCCACAGCGCGCAAGGACTTGTGTTTCTCGGAGGTGTGTAGGATTCGTGAGCTCCTCTTACGGTGGTACAATAATTATATTATCCTCGTCCGCTGTTTGTGAAGGCTGGTGCAGGAATAGTACTGTAGTTACGTACTCTTACCTCTTACTTATGTCGGTTTTTTAGCACTGAGACAACCGTACAATGCAACTGAGTTGCTGATCGAATATTTTGATTGCTTTTGCGTCAACTTTATTCCTGAACTTTATTACCTTTGAAGTGCGTACTGCCGCTCTTGAACCAATATTCAAACTCCTCTCAGCTGTGAGCCCCTGTATAAGTTATAAGCTTTCAATTGTCTCGGCTACTATTTCAGCAGTGGCAGTTATAATCGTTTTCTAATTCCTAATCGTAAGGTAATAATCGTGTCTTCATTTCTCACAAGAATATCGCTGTTCAAACACGTGGCTTAAATGATGTAACTGTGAGAGGAATAAGTTCTTGATAAGAGTTACAATGGCAAGGCTTTTGATTATTGTGGTAGAAATGTATGTGGACGTTTTCATAACGATGTTTAGGCGTTGACATTCATGAATTTACCTTCAATGTAGATCATATTTTTAGTTGTTGAACAGTCATGCGCCGAACGAAGTTACCGAAATATATCGATGAGTTTCTGTCCTGAAATTTACGTCAATAATGACCGCAGAATTCATCTTCAACAATAATTTAAAACGACCTCGTTTGTCTGCTGTGCACTCCACTGTTCCATGATCAACTGTTCGTCAAAACTTCATTGTGAGGCTGAAAAATAAACTAAACGTTCTTAGAAGCCATTGTAAATCAACATGAAACATGAGTTTTTTGTGCTAATATGTAAAACCATATTCTTTCCAGTAGTTCTTCTTTTGCGAATATTTTTATTTCTTATTTCATGTTATTTTCTGAGCGTAGAACGACGTTAAACTTACAGGTCTCAATTAATTGACTGGCCATGACTACTGCAAAGCCTCAAAATACACTCATTCACCTTAACTCATCTTTTCCCACACAACCTTTATTGTTAACACCTAAAAATTATACATCTTGTGATTCAAGAGGACGTTTCTATTTACATGAACTTTAAAATCATAAATAAAAAATTATGAGGATTGGCAGGGAAATAAAGTTTTGGTTACCAGTTACCCATGTACCTGAAGTTGCTGTTACCAGTTACCCATGCACCTGAAGTAAAATGTGCCGCTGGATGAGGGAGTGAGGAGGTAACCACGCTTTCAGCTGCCTGTCCGTGGTGTATCTTGTGAGCAAAGGAACTAAAATTAAAAGTGAATAAATTTCAATGGTATTCAATTGATATTATTCAATGTGGCCTGAATCATAGTACACAAATTGCTCAGAATTTATGATGGAGATATTCTGACTTTTCGCCCATTTATTGTAATCCTCGCGTCTTAATTGCTCTCAATTCTTATCCAGGCTAACCGATGTACAGAAACAGCAAACTTTTGCTTCATAAACGCCACCCGGGGCAAAGAACAGGCTTTCCCGGTTCTTTTTTTGTCTCCCATTGTTTTCATGGCGTTTTTTATTCATGTTCAGATTCGATGCTGAACTCGCCAGCTGCTGCTCTGAGTGAGCAGAGCGTTGTGTCAACAATATTGCCAAACACTCAGAAAATTCTTGAAATTACTTGATCGTTTACTGTCACTACTCTTGGGAGCTCTGTTATTTGTGCAGATTCTATTGTAACATAAAAATATATATGTGTGCTTTCACTTAATAAATTGTGTGTGAAAACTCGTGCAATTTTGTTGGTACTGCTTTCAGACTCTAGTTTCAAGACTTTTGACTGTGTTTGAGTTGGCAACACTCATCCGTCACCGTCAGTTCAGTACATCTATTGCCTTGGTGGTAAGAGGGTAGCTTGCAATGTGATGTGACTGTTCAATCTGGCTCGCTCACTGCCTTTTTCGGACTTGACTTCATATCCGCGAGTCAGGAAGCAATTTGAAAGGCTAACTCAATCTGCAGACGTTCAGCGCAATCATAATAATTGCGTTTCGAGGAGCATTTATGTAATATCTTGTTCATGGAAATATTGTACTTTTATATACGTTTTTTAAAATTTTCACATCTCTGAGAACGAGGAACGTGTTTTAGAAATATTACGAGTTATTTAACTCTCGAATCATGCGTGCAATTAAGTGTACGTGGTGTCGAGGCAACAGGGTATTCTGTGGCAACTTAAGCGCACTGTTCTCGTTGATATCTGAGTACTTTTTTGTGATTATTTTAGCTGATAGCAAACGGAGCTGGTTACGAACAAAAAAAGTCTTGCTCTTGTCCAGCGGAGGAGGTATCGATGGAACGTACCATTACATTTGTATTCACCGTGTTCTTGCTTGCTTTATTAAATTCAACCTTTCTTCATGCCACCGGCCAGTGGTAGCTATGAAAGTATGCATGACTAGTTATGAGATATTTCCGTCATGCGATGGATAATTCTTAATTATCTGCCAGGTTCAATTGCTGAGTTTCCGTAACAGCGATGTGCTAATTGTGTCTTCTCGTGCGTTTTACTACCGATTTAAAAATTTAAATTTCATTTCTTACTACTCATTTTTTTACACTTACAATCATTGTTTTCACACGTAGTACTAGTTTCTTCTGTTCGTTTCTCTGTTTAGTATTGCGAATAGCATACACTAACTGCAGTCGCTGACCGGCAGTTTAAAAAAAATTGAAACTGCCGTTTTTCATCATGAAGATTTTGCCGACTTCCTTTTAGAGCATTCGCCGGGCTCTGAGTGCTGGTTTATCCAGGCCATCTCACGCGGTGCCCGTTAGGCTGTGGGCTACTTTCAGCTCGGTACTGCGTGTGTGTGCCCCTTGCAACACTCGTGTCGTTACTATTTTCGTTACCTCAAACTTGTGATATGTACTATTACTCTTACTTTGTTTGTCAAACTTGTAATATGTACAGTTGCTTTTACTTAATTCATCAAACATGTGATATGTACTATTACTGTTACTTTGTTTGTCAAACTTGTAATATGTACAGTTGCTTTTACTTAATTCATCAAACATGTGATATGTACTATTACTGTTACTTTGTTTGTCAAACTTGTAATATGTACAGTTGCTTTTACTTAATTCATCAAACATGTGAAATGTACCATTACTGTTACATTGTTTGTCAAACTTGTAATATGTACAGTTGCTTTTACTTAATTCATCAAACATGTGATATGTACCATTACTGTTACTTTGTTTCAAAGTTGTAATATATGCAATTGATTTTACTTACTTTATAAAACATGTGATATGCACTATTATTGTTACTTTGTGCATCAAACTTGTAATATGTACAATTACTGTTACTTTATGCCTTAAAGTTGTTACATGTACAACTGCTGCGTAAGTTTCTGTTACCGCTTTGTCAAGTTGATGAGCCGCCTGTTATCAGTACGGCATCGTTTACCTGTACTGTGATGCGTACTATGTAATGGGCTCTATTACCTCTCAATTGCCCTATTCTAGGGCTCTATTTGTACCATTGTCTCTTTTATTCGTGATTTTTTTTGTGTTTTGTCGTACTCTTAAGGAAGTTATTTTGCTCATATCTGTCCCGCTACAGGGAGTGTGTGAAGAATTCCGTAAATCGTATGATCCGTAAGTATTGAATTACTACATAGTACTATTTCGTTCAGGATGCTCTTACTTAAGCATTGCGTCGCTCATTCCACACGCAATATATCTGTATAGGATGACCACTCATGTTCCTCATCAAAGCCATTGTGCTATTCATTCGTAGCATTAGAGGATCTGTTGTGTACCCATTGTAAGTCGTACGTCGTTTGCGTTCAGTGACTGTACTACTGTAGTCCTCAACAGTGGAGGCTTTAGCTCAAACACTCACATGATCATCTCATTAATGATGCTGCGAGCTCATGTGCCCGTAAATGACAGGCGTGTGATGTGCTAGCATAGCCTTCGCTGAGTTATTGCCACTAAATCACAAGCTTGTCAGTTTGGAGTCTAGCATTTGTATAGGACCTAAGCAAGACGAACCCACGTGTGTTTTTAAGTTATTTAACCAATTAAATTTGTCCTGGTTTGTAAACTTTTATCGATGAGTGACGCTTATGCAGATTTAAAGCTATATTAAAAGTTATATATTTTTCTAGAAAAACTTCAATACAAATTGCTTGACCTCCTAAAAAAATTGCAGTATTCAAAAGACAAGGAAGATGAAGGAGCGTTACTCATTCACTCACCCCAGTCTTATTGAAGTGGTGGCTAGCCAAACACCTTCCGTGGAACTGAAGCAGAGAGAGACTTCATCTGTAGTGCGGTCGCAATGAACAAAAAATGACGCAATCAGCGCGTACGTTTCTGCTGATGGTTCGTTAGCGGCCTCCGTCATACAGTAGCCATGGGCACACGTGCCGTTTGTTTTCTTAAGCTTCTCATTTCTTTCACCTCGATCTAATTGCATGCAGTGGTAAGTTTCCTTATCTTCATTGGTTTCGTTCATTGGTGCTTTCGAAACCTTTTTCTTAGGATCTTGAAGTTGTGAAAACACATGTTTAGAAGTTATAGGTTATTAAATTAACGTTTTGTCGGGTAGAGAGTAAAATATAGAGTTATAACTTTGATAACGGGTTGTGTTTGTTATAGTAATTTCAATTTCCCTGAATTAGGTTCTTGAGTATAATTTTCGATCCCATTCACATATAACTCACTTGCTGGTGAACGCATTGTGGAAGAATTTAGAAACCTGTGAACCCACTGTGGTTGGCTGATCAGTCCATTTCAAGAAAATTTTTCTGTCGCAAAACCATCAAGTTTTCTCAGTATTTTTTGTCGATGAATGAAGCGTGCTGTGTTGCGTTGGGCAGTTCACGAAGACGCTGCAGAAGTCATGGGCGGTGAAAGCCTCCTGCTTTTTGGGTGGTGGCTGCATGGTGTACCGCTGTTCACTGTTGAATTTCACTTGGAAGCGACTCGCTGATGGCTGTAATGGTGTAAATAGTCAGCCACATATCTTCTATACGATACAGAGCTGTATGCATTCAGAACTTTAGATACTGAGAGAAATTTAGGTTTCTAGCGTGTTGCAAATAGCACGAAGTTTTAAACTCGAGTCGTAGACTTCCATTAAGTAATCTATAAATACCTATGTACATTGAAGTTATTATTTTACCTCATGTGTCATTTATCAAGTTAATAGAACAAACTTATTGGTATGCGAACACCAGGTCAGGATTACCTGTTTTTATAAGTGCTCGCTATTGTTTTGTCTTCGGCACTCTTGCGTTACTTGGGAAAGTTTCTTTGTCGTAAAGTTATTGCCCTCTTTGCTGACCTGCAATGGCGGCGCTGCACCATTCAGTTCACTTTTCCCTTAAAAGTGTTTAGTTTATTGAACTTCCAGAATTTTCCATATCATTCTGCCCTACATGGTACAAATGAGTATTTCCTTCTTCCGGAAAAGTTTGTATTCACGTTTTATTGTCTGGCTGCCGCGTGCGCACTGTAGACGGTAATGGTGCGCTATAAAAGCGATTTCTACTTCGAAACTTGACCATATTTCTGCGATTTTAGTGAGGGATGACCGTGGCTTTTTCCAGTGAGATATTTTAGCCGGCAAGCTGCAAAGTATTCATTCTGGCTCTTGAGTTATTGCGAGAAAGGGATTGGTTGAATTAGATTGCTTACTAATTATTGATCATTCAATAATACTCTTAAATTTTTCAGGTTGTGCTGTTTACTTAACGGGTGCGCGCGAAAATAATTCTGGGGAAAGTTTCTCAAAGTTTAAAGAGTTAATGGATGCCCCGGTCCATACGTCCATAGCTTAAAGCTGTTTTACCGGCCCATCTAAGGCACCTGTCCTACCTAAGAGTTTAAGGGCTCGTTTCACTTGAGTACTGGAGGGCTGTACGGTGTTTCCTTCCCACATAGAAGCCGTGTCGAAACGAAGCATCCACGCTTTCTTTGTCGTCCGTCAAATAAGGCGGACAGTAACACGATTTGTCTCACACGAGTTCAGCGGTAACTTTGTGCAGTGAAAGCTCTGCCACAAACATGGAAGACAGCGCTTGCCAGTCCTGCGTACTTCATGTGAATTACAGTAATTTTACACAACTTCTACTAACCAAGTAATTCAATACAATTCTCAATAACCTGAGCTGCTATAATGTATAGAGCTTTTTAACCCTATTGTTAGCTTGATGCTACTTTTATTTGAAAGTAATTACTATTTTATGTTAAAATCAATAATGCGTGTTCAGATATTAAGAGTATAGTTTTACTTCCCCGAAAATTAACTTACTCATGGAATTGCGTACTCGGTCGGCCGAAACTTTCATCGATACCTAGTACCCTCAGTCCAGCCTCTGTCTGAACTTGCGACACCCTCTCTTTTCGCCAATACAGCTGCAGTGGGCCGCGTGCTGCAAGCGCCGGAGTTTCACTCTATTTCGGTCGCGGCGCTGTCTAGTTGTCTCTCAATGACTTTGACCTGTACCTGTTGTGTCAGGGAAAGTATAATCATGGTCAAATAATAGGTGATCTTTGCTAAAAGGTAGTATGAACTAGTAATTACACTATTCATCGTAGATTTTAATTGCTCTTAGTGATGGCTTTGTGTACAAGCAAATTCTCTACTTTTTGAAAATCTGTTTCTGCTATGAGAACGCGTTTTTTGTAAAAACGTATTTTTTTGGTCTGAAATCAAATAATCCACTAATGGCAGAAGTTTATCGGAAAAAAGGTTCGTAGCAGGACACAAAAGTTTGCATAATTCTCCGACTTGTTACAATCCTTGGATTTGCAGTGCTTGACTGCAGCCTCAGGGAGAGCTCAAGTTAAGTAGCCATGTAATTTTGTTTTATTGATAATAACATACATATTGTACCATTGCTTGCTGTTATTAGGATCTGTAGGCTTTAGAGCTACAAAGTAAGATCTTAAACGACGTATAAATTTCATTCATTTTTGGTTGAGATGTTTTGAGACACAGACTCTGAGCAGCGCAGTGTCTTGCTCTGCCCGTGTCAGCGCTCGGTTCCTTGTGCCCGTCTTGCGACTGACGACCTCCCATGACCTGCGTTGCGGCTTCTCTCCAACACTCAGAACTGGCTTCATCCAAGCCAATGTTTACTCTCCCCCGTTGTAGCTTCTCAGAGATCAGTCACTCGTGCAAAAAAGGAATTTTGATTCAAAAGGATATTTTTGTTGGAGGCAGTGATGTTGATCTCTCGTATCAAAATCTCATATAGCAACAAACTATATCAGGACTCTCATCAGGCAACAAACATGTCGGCTAACGAACAGGAATGATTTGCAGTTTTCCTCAGAAACAGGCTTCTTTGATATCATTTGATCAATGAATATGTTTTTGGATTATTAATTACTGTAGTTCAAAGGAAAGTTATTCTCATAGGTGGATAATTGCTATTCGTATTACATATTTCTGATTTATTAAGTAAGCGAAATACTTGAATAACATGTTGGTTTGTTTTATTAGTGTGACCATCATCACACCTTGCTCTTTTCCATTTACATTGGAAATTAGTGTAATATAAACGTGAAAGTTGCTTGGATTAAGAGCTCGGTTTGCAATATATACCGACAAAATTTTCTTTTTACGTACCATTTAAATTTTTTCTATTGAAGTCGTGACTGCCCGCCAGATAACTCGGAACAGTAAATAATTACAAAGAACGAGTCATCCTTCCCACAACGTTTCGCAACGCGATGACTAGGCAAGTTGTATCGGACGCTCATCCATCTTTCTTTCTCTCTGCCTCCTCCACGATGTACGGTGCTGGTAACTCGATGCCTACATGATTTATTACTTGTACGTGTGACTTAGTGCATGGCCTGCACCATAATATTGTATTTAAATACCTGAGTTCAAGTAGCTAGACGCTTATCAAAAAGGAAAAGTTTATAGAAAACGCAATCTCAATGTTGATTTCCTAGGTGGGCATGCAGAAAAGATCTTAGAATGTTAAGTTGGTTTGTTCTGTTCAACTGTTAGGTATAGTAACTGCTGTAATCTAGATATATTGAGCATATCTCTTTCACTGGTAAAATACTTTTATTGATGCCACTCATCCTGTTACTTTGGTTGCTCTTCCCAGTTGGGCTATTCCGGCAATTGTTCTTCTCTTGACACGTGCTGCGTGTGATCAGTCAACAGCGACGAGCAGTTGTTTTTCTCTTGACACGTGCTGCGTGTGATCAGTCAACAGCGACGAGCAGTTGTTCTTCTCTTGACACGTGCTGCGTGTGATCAGTCAACAGCGACGAGCAGTTGTTCTTCTCTTGACACGTGCTGCGTGTGATCAGTGTACAGGTACAAGCAGGAACAGCAAAAAGGATCGACTTTTTATGACTCATCGTAAGGAGAATATTAAGGATGAATTGTTTTAAGACAACACTTAGGTTTACTTGGCATCGTGGATTATTTACTAGTGTTATACTTCGATCCTATATTTTTTCATGTATGTGTGCAGTACATGTATTCAGTATGCCGTGCTGACAGATTGGTTTGAGCAAAAGCCACAATCATTTTCTACTCTTCGGGATTGTATTTACTTAGTAGTTTTAAAATTGGAATGTGATTTTGAAATATATTTTCGTCAGTTTTAGGTTAATGCTAGTTCTGCAGACCTGATAATTAAGTTAGCTGTATTGTTACTGCAATATATTAGTCTTTGGGTTAGTGAATATTTTTGTCATCTGCACATGGTTGTAATGTTGCTTTAAGTTTTGAGAATAGTGCGACATTTTTAATCAGATTGGGCGCACATTTACCTAGTATTCTTTAATAGAATAGAATGAGGCTATAGGAACGAACCTTCTGGCCCATTCTTGGGGCGGATAATTACTTCGATAATTATTCGGTTGTTTACCCAAGTCCCATGCCGTATTTCTAGCCGCGTCAACCATGTCGGCAGCGGGATTCGAACCCGGATCTTCCTGCTCGCAAGCAGATTCGCTCACCAGTCGACCAAGCTGGTGATAGTCGACCAAGCTGGTGATAGTCGACCAAGCTGGTGATGTCGACCAAGCTGGTGATGCGCATCTTCGAGATTTTCTTCTAAATGATCCCTCGCAGCGGACATCCGTAAAATTCAGTATACAAAGTTCTGTGAATCAGTTACGGACCTGTAATACATTTGGACCTATTTCTTGCTTCTATGTATTTGTTTACTTGAGGAGGGGTACTGTGCACGTCACTGAAACCTGTGAAATTTATTCTTCACCTCATGACGTGTTCAGAGGCTGTTGCTGTTACGGCTAATCTTTCTATTGCAACATGCGACGATAAACTAAAGACTCGCGTTGTTCGAAGCTCATTGGATGCTTGGTTGATGATTGGTTCCTGAAGCGCAGTGAGTACTAAGGCTTGATTTAGGTTCCTTTGTCTGCTCGCTCACATTTCTGTTGTGCGTAAACAATTGACAACAGAGCAGCTCGCCCGCCATCAATTCCCCCTTCAGCACGGCTCAGTGGGTTCCTCTAACCAAGAGTTGCCAGTTTCATGTTTGATTTAAAGTGATGTCTCGCAGTATATGAGACTGCTATGTTCGTCTGCTAACTTATATCCAGTGAACCAAACGAAGATAATTAAAAAGTAGTTCATTCAAATCTCCTCGGTGAATTGTCTTCTATAACGCCTGTATTTCGGCCCTGTTGATTTTGGTGAGCCTGGCAAGCCAACCCTAACCCGGCCCAACAGGATCGGAGTTCTTTGTTAGCGAGGCTGCTCGGCTTGTGTGCTGCTTGGCATCATCCTGCCGCGATTCCTGTACCGGAAGACGGGCTGCGGCTGGTCGAGATCTGGCGTTCCTTCTAGTCCCAGATGCCTGGCATGTAGAGAGTTGCAAGGAATTAGCTAACTCGATGCTCTGAAGTTAGAGAATTGGTTACTTCAAGGTAACGAAAAGCGGATTGCGTAGAAACCTGAATCCAAGGAAATGTTTTGTTGAATATATTATTGTCTGAGAGGACTTCTATGAATTTACATATTTCAAATGTATCTTATAAGCTTATTCCTGAAATCCAATTAATAAAGTAAGAGTATGTTGGAATGCATGGATCACTAACGTAGACGGAAAATTTGTAATGTTCTTTGTTTCATGAAAATTATAATAGTTCGACATTACAATTTTGCGTTGGTCGTTCCAAGGCTACGCTAAAGTACGCAAAAACATACCTATATTAGAAGTATTATAATTATTTTTGGATGATAGCTCGTTTATATATTGCATAAATTGTGTATAAGCTTTCAAGGCTTAAAACAATGCTTTTAAATGTTCTTTTATAATGTTATTTGTCTGAGTTTTTTCATGGCGGGATGATCGTTTGAGGTTACCCCTTGGATGCATGCAAATGTCAGCGCTCTGTAGTGTCAAATTATTGTGAGAAGTTCGAAAAGTTGATTCGATACTCCGAATGACAATGGCTATGAACTTTATGTGTTATTGTTTAGTCTGAACAGCAAGTTAATACGAGTTTCGTGTTTACAGATTTTTTGAACATCAAGGCTTTTTGGCTTTGACTTTGGAGTTCGTCAAAGTTGTGCCAAAATATCCATGGTGTCCGGGTATCTTCCATTTTAGGAACTTCAAACTTGTCGTTTTCTTACTCGCCTCTGCAACCATGATAACCTCGCAGTTTTTGCAAGAATGATGCCTGCCAGACCTTGAACGTCCAACTACGCACTGACTGAACATTGAGCGCCTCTTCTGTCTTTGGTTCTTTGTGCAAGCCTCGTCGGTATAGGAAGCATTTTTTTAATTCTTGGCGTTTGTCATTTGCTTTACGAGGAGGATGCCAACAAATAGACGTTTCTAATGTTCAACTGCCGTGTGGAGGGTTTTAAAAGTAATTCGTTTATCAATGAAACTATTAAAGTTTACGATGAGCTCGCCGGTTAAATTGTACGAATTTGAAGCAACATTGATAGAAAGAGAGTTGTAAATATTTTATACACATACTGAGGTTTTGAGTTATACTAAAGTGTTTGTGTCTATTTTGATCGAATATATTGTTGAGCGTTCCAAATGTGAGCTCTGTTCAAAGAAACTTTTGCATAGTACCATTATTTTTATTTTGTAGGTTTGCTAAGGATTATGAATACAAAAGCAAGTTATACACAGACACAAGTTTTGAGAGCCTCCGTGTCAGGTGTATATTGCTGGAGTTTAGAAATTAACTCGATTATGGATTTTTCATTGTTTTTCATTCAGAATTGTTCAGGTTAATTATTCTCGTCTTATTTCGTAAATAATTTTGACCCTCACTTTTGTATGATAGTGTGAGTTGTGCAGAAATACCCGGAGCTTTAAGTTGATAAGCAGTAAAACATGGTTTTTTTTTATTTGTGGCCATTCACATATTTTAATATTTTTCCCAACGAGTTATTCTGGCCAAACAGGTTTGTTGAATGCTCTTCAAAAACTTTCTCTAATGTTCAAATGCTATTTTTCCCTTTGTTACGTGGGGTCTCGAAGCTTTTCTCTTTATTCATTAGCTTCTATAGTGAACACTTGTGTGTGAAAAAGTTTTGTGTAAAATAAAGGCTTTTAAATTAATTTCACTAAACTGATTTTACATACTTTTAGAACTTATTCTACTATTGATCCTGTTTTGGGTATCGAAAATAATGTAGTAACGATGCGTGTCATTACCATTAAAGAATTATTTGTTCTTCTAGATGTTTACTTTAACGATATTTAAATGTGTCCAACTTTAATTTATGCATGTTTGCGTCCATTTCAGCCTTCGTAATTTTTTCTAGGTTTTGTTTTCACTACAATTCTCTCGAAAGAAATGCTAGATTGAGAACACAATGTCTGTGTGTGTGCAACCGACGCTGGATGAATTGAAATATGATCCGTTGCGATGTCCCTGCTTAGTTGCTGCAGTAGTCTGAAGTTATTAGATGTGTACTTTCCTCCAGTTAAAAACTTTTCAGAAAAGTTCATGCAGAATTCAATGGACTTGATGTTGTGATTGAAGATTCAACGAGTGATAATGTTTTCGTGTTTCGGCTTACGTTCTCGACAAAAGACTTTGAATTCTTCTCTTTCCGACTGCGGTGAACTTAGAGTTCCGCTGACGCCTAAAGATGGTGTTCCTTTAAACTTCCACAACCATCACAACAAATACGCCCTCTTCCAGTACTACAACACCCTTCAACGTCCCAGTTTCCATTCCAGCAGGCGAAACAGTCAAACGAGCTGTGGGAGTGGTGACTCGACTTCTAAAACAGCGAAAAGTGAAGAACTTAGGCCAAAGAGTGAAAATTTCTCTCTAGCCTCGAACGATGCAGTCCCTGATGGACTGAAAATCACGGACATCGACAACAATACGACTGACATAATCAAGTGTAATGGAGACTTCGTAACGGTCAGTAATGGGGCCGATTTCATCAAAAAATACGGCAAGCACAAGAAAAGTAAGAAGCAATCTCAAACTTTACCTAAAAATATAAGCATCGAAAATTTCGAGGGACTGAGAATAGGGAATGGGAATTGGAAAAATAAGAAAAATGTTCGTCTTTCAGAGCTGTTCAGCAATCCTGGTGTACAAAAGGTGTCTAGTTTAACGAAAGCGAATTCAAGCAATCAGTTAGAAACTGAGATTTCCGAAAACAGCTTGTCTAACTTGTTGAAATATTCTTGCGATAAGAAATCTTCAAAATCAGAAAAATCCCTGGCGAAAGCGCTCAAAAAAGAATTGAAAAAGCAAGCCGCCCAAAATCGTGGCTTGTCTCCTACCGATTTAGATTCATATGCAACGCAAAAGCAAGAAACAGTAGAATTTGTTGTTCCCTATGTTGCTTCAACTTCAATTTCAGACTCTAAGATCAATTCATCATCGCAACATGAGACTGAAAGTCTGCCAGATAAGACGGAGTCAACAGACGCTTCATCGAAAGCTGCTGCGTCAGGAGTTGCGATATCGTGTGGCGGCGCGGACGATGAGGTGGGCAGTTCTCTCTCCGAGAAGAGAGAAGCACCGGTACTTTTGACACCTCAAAAGACGCAGGACGATGCGGTCACTTCTAAAAAAGGAGAGTCTGGACTTCTGCTCAAGAGCTTACCGAAAAAACTAGCAACGCCTCTTAACGATGTTTCAAATGCGGCTTTTACGGGATCTAAAATCCCGTTATTGCCACAAAGTAAAAATGGCTTAATCAAAGTTGGTGTCAAGAATGATGCAGCAAATTTTCCTCCCGATGAAACTAAAAAAATAACATCATCGCCGAACTCAGAGTCCTCTTCTCTTGCCTCTCCTGTGGGTGATGCGAAGAATCCAAGCTCTTCAAATGCTGAGAGAAAATTTCCCCCTATAACTGATACTTCCGAACTTTCAGAAAGTGTAGTTTCCACAAAATGTGTTCAAAGTAACAACACAAAACAGAAAAATTATCCAGCCGCCAGTCGAAGACTTCCAGCAAACGGAAAGGCGATGATTTCTAAATTGCCTTACCGCAGGCCATTTCCCAGGACTTCTGAGTCACTATCTCCTGTGTCATACTCCAGGCTTCCTATTGCCTCGGATAAAAAACCCTCAGTAATTCCTTACACAGTGCCGTCGCCGAAGGAAAAATCTTCTAACACTGAATGTTCTTCCGAGAACCCTGAAACGAATATGTCTCCTGTAATAAATGGTGCCGTTCAACACTCGAGAATTATTGAAAACCTCGACGAGAATTCTTTTGACAAAGTTGTTATTCAAGTTTCCTCGACTAAAATCGAATCTGGAGGGAGTCTTGAAGGCGAAACAAAAACTCTGTGCTTGATGGACATAGACGATTCCTCAATACCAATGATTGATACAGACGATGCAATTCCCACCGGCCTCGCTGATGACGGATTGTCCAAAAAATTCAATGAAAAGCCACCCAAGCAGTTCAGCAAGATTCCAACAATACATGCTACATCTGTGTCCACCGTAGAGTCAGTGTCTGTGAAATCTGAGAAACCGTTCTATGTGCCGAGCATAACTGCTGCTCCTTTTCGTATCTTTCCCGATGGAAGGAAACGCAAGCAAAGCGACACTGATCCAGCTATTAATCGTAAGTATTCTTGGCATTTCGTAAAACCGTACGATTACTTTTTCACCCATTAATATAGAAAAATGTTATTTACAACACCTGTAGAAATATATTTAGTATTGAGTATTTAAATATACTAAATATATTTAGTATGAGTATTATGTATCTGTATGAAGTTATATGAAAATCATGTTCATTTATTACTTGGTTCTTTAATTTCAAAATATTTATGTGTACGAACGCTTGTTTCACTCCTCTGTTGTTGGCAATGCGAGAATTTCCAATTTTCCTAAATTTTTTCACTATTTGCCTCTACATTAATCGAAGCCATCACTCGTTTGAGGGCTGCGCTGTCGGTGGCGCTAGTTGTAAGTTTACAGCAATTATATTTAGGACGCCCAGCGGAAGTTGGCCACTTTGTCTCGGTGTTGCTTGAGAGCTCCACCACCATTGCCATGTGTTCTTACTTACTGCGTACATTCCTTGCTATTGGCCACTTCGGGCAATCCTTCCTTCATTCATTCCAAGCACGCTTTGCATCCAGTGCGCCCGTACGCATTTGCTAGTACGTGAAAACTTGTGGTTAAAATATTTCGAATTAAAGATGAACTGTGATAGCAAATATTGTGTTTATTGGTGCTAAATACCACTTTGTTTGTAGTAAACTTGCAACTATATTCTTGGCTCATTTTATGCATCATTTTATGGGAACATTAGAGATATTTGAAACCATTAACGAATACAATTCGAATTAACTATTTAGAGTGAAGTATGTAAACTAGGTTCTAATTCTTATATTAAGTCATATTAGTATATTATGTAGGTCATGCTGCAGTTAATACATGAACATTATCAGCGGTCGTGTTTCCTAAAGCCAAGTACCGAAGTTCTTTTCAGTATTCATCTTGCTTCCGCCTCACCTGTCTCGACGGGCAATTTTTATGTGGGAATTTTGAAAAGTAAACTCAAAAAATTCAAGCTAGGAAACTCTATATTCCCTCGAGCAAGCTTATAGCATTAGGTAGTGCGCAAATAGAAGAATATAGTTCTGTATAGATATATATCTGTTACGTTCTCAAGTGTTGCTTATAAATGCTATATCTTGCTAATTCATAATTGGACTGGCATTATTTATGGTCAATTATTTATATCGAAAAATTAGTCGGAAGGGTGCGTTACATGGAGTACAAATTGTGTATCTTAAGTGCCGCAGAGTGGCTACTTTAGTATGAATTTACTTTTGAATTAAAATGTAACTTGAAAGTTTTAAACGTGTTCAAGTATAACTTTTATAAACGAAAGTTTACTTATTTACAATATCAGTACTTGGCCGCTTCATTTCGAGAAAGAAAAGGGAAGAAGGAAAGAAACTTGGTTCTAATCAAGTACACATTCATACAATGGATTTTCAAGCTTTGACGTTGACATCTCACAACTAGTAATGATACTCCCAGATAAGGCATGAAGTACGGTCAATTTTCTAAGGCGATAAATCGTCTGTTCTGCTTCACTGTGTACAATAAAATGAAGCTTAACTCTCCCATGTACTGCTCGTAAAATGTTTGCTTGGGGTCGTGTACTGGCACAGCTGAACGTACAGTACGTACCCTGACTTGACCTGAGTGAAGGAGTCTGTGGCTGGTGCCGGTTTGCATAACGGGTCTCTGATTCGCCTTCTCTTGCATCTCCCGCTATCCTCCTTTACTCATACATTTGCTGTATGACTGCTACAAGATCCATCGAGCGGTTGCAACAAGCAAATACTTTCTAGGATCTTCATCTTCGAAACCCATCGTTCTTGATCATCATCACTTGGGTATGAAATTGATCATGGGTTTACTTCTGTATTTTTTCTGGAACTGTTCAAGAACGCTCATGTTTAGCTCGTCAATGAAATTGATTTTTTCTTATCTTATGCAACGCTGAAATATCTTTACGAAATTTTCCTGAGAACCGTTTGCTTGTGCTCATTTTTTGCGAGGTCGAGAGACTTAATTGCCTGATAATGAACATTTCAATTATTAGTGTATGATTTGTCAAAATTTAATGTTCTTGGCTCTCCCAATTGATTTATTTCTTTAAAGGACACTTCTCATGGTGTATAAGGATGCAATTTCCTCAGAATTATTAATTTCAATTCAAAGACTAAGAAATGAGGATTTAATTACCGAAATAATTTCAAATACTGTAACGTCGAATTTCATTTTTTCATACACATAGCGATATAAAATTCATATTCAATCAGTTTCAACTGATCAATATTTAACATCTCTATTTTTTAAACTATGAACTAAAATATTCATTATATTTTTTTCGAATCTTTTCCTGCCCATATTAGTGTTTGGTTTATGGAAGTGAAAGCAGGCGCCACACTTTCTTTTTGGAGCCAAAGGTGTTGGTGTTGGGGTTATTATTTTCGTGTTCGCTTGCCAGTTACTGGTCTAATGAGTTCCCTGATCCTGACCTTGATTGTCACGACATGAACCTCGGTTCCTCATTAGTTCCTCATTTGAAATATGTCCGGGTTTGGAGAATGTTCCTTTCGAAACAATAGAACTTCATAGCTCTTTGTGTGTGCGGAAGAGAGAGCGCTGGAGCCTATGCCATGTTCATTGCTTCTGGTGTTCGTGTGGCTCATGTAGAAGTTGCAACGCTTCCTCCAGTCGCTCTGTTTTACCATCGTATTTCTGTTAGAAGTGAGTTGCAATTAATTATTATAAATTGTTTAAATAGGTTGCATAATAAGAGTCTAAGTCTCTTCAAACATTCAGCTGCATATTGTAAGTCGGTGGACATGTACGTACGTTTTCTACCTGATTTGCATTCGTCGATGAAGTACTTTACGTGGGTGACCCTTCAAGTTCTTTCGATTTGTAATACGACACAAAACGCTTTTATCATTGCTTGAATCTGTTAAGAAGCTTCTCATAGTTGAACTGACCTCAATTTTTGCACTACCTCTTGCTTCAAATAGTCATATCTTCTACAAAGTTCAAAGACTTGGGTTCAGTTTGGCTCGAAGTATTCTTATTGGCTTTCCTCTCTGATTTTTTCCTCGAAGCTGATTTTCAGTTATTGGTTCAGTAGATGAAAATGTACTTTAATTTAGAAAAATAAATTTTCGGGTTGTTGGAAATTGATATGTCTGTTCATCACTTTTAGATCTCACTAAATATGTGACTATAAAATTCAAATGCTTTTGGATATTCGACTAATTTAGGGTTGTTATTACCTCGAAGTTATTTTATACAATTCAAAACTATTACGTAATGCACCGTGTGGAAGTTCATGTAATATTCTTTAGTTTAAAACATTTCCACGCGAAATGTGTACAGGATCGATTCATCGTATAATATTTCATGCAGATTTTGATCTCGAAATGGGTTTGCGCACGAAAGTGTGGGTTGCGCTGACGATTTTACTGCAGTCTTTCCTTTTTGAGGTTGATTTTTATGGAACTCGTGTCCAAGTTTGCTGTGGAAATTTTCTCCATACACTTACGTCAGAGATCAGTCTTGGCTCGCTGCTGTTGATGAGGAAGGTCATGCATGCTAGATGCTTGGACGAAGGTGGACACGGCAGTCCAGCTGCTGGAGCTGGTGTCCTTGTTGTATGGTCTGTCTGCGAACTCAGGAATTCAAGTTTGCTGTATGCTTATTCTAGGTACGTGCGTTGCCGCCTTTGATAGCGATTTAATGACGGATTTTGCCACTTTTATACCGATTTAATTACGGATTTTGCCACTTTTATACATATGTAGTTCGAAATCTTCAGGGTTATGAAAATAAATATATAAATAAATAGGGGTTATTTGTTCTAGTGTGCTGCTACTTTAGTTTTGTTTGTTTTCTGTATGCGTTTTAGGGAGTGGTGGGTATTGTCGGATGTTTTGCTGGTTTACTCTGTATGCTTGAACTCCTGTGTACAAAAATGTAAGATAAGACAAGGTTTTTACGGACAACCCCGCCTCAAGATTTACATAATTCTATAGATAATTTGTAATTTTAGTACAATTTACTGCAGCGGCTAGAAACTGAAGCTCAACTCCGATCGTTGGCTACTGCAAGCAAAACTTTGCTCGAGAAGTTATTTTAATTTTTTTTTCTTTTTCGTTTTTGTTATGCGATCTTCGACACTGAAGCAACCTCTCCTATTTTTTAAGATTTATTTTTCAAAAGAGCTATAGTTCCTCATTTAACCACATAACGATCACTTGATTTGTATAAACTTACTGCATCCGTCGAAGGATATTCTCGCTCTGAGCGAGAACTAATGTTGAGCCACTAAAGTTCTTTGTTGTCATGTCCTGCGGCGTCCGAGGCTCACCCCTCAATTGTTAGCACTTGTGCTGTCCATCTTCATCAAGTGAGGTGGCGGTGGGTCTAAGACCCTCATCCTGACACCAACTCGACATGCGGTGCCGCCCAGTCTTTGTTGGTCCACGAAGTCAGGGCTTTGGGTGTACATAATTTATTTTCTCTTAAGAGTTATTTTTCTGTACACATACCAAGCTTTAAATATACGAAGGTAGCATGTGAAAGGTCGGTAGATGTGTTTGTGTAGATTTTTTTCGAAAATCAGTTTGCAAGATATTGCATCAGCTAAAATCCAAAATCCGAATTACTGTAAGGTATTGAAGTTTTTTGAGACGTCTTTTTGAGTATGTAACTTGCGAAGTAACTTGCTTTGTAAGACTCCCATTGTGCTCGTATGACATGCCAGAGTAAGATCTTCGCGATACTCGTTCATTAATTTTATCTGTGCATCAGCAAACCTGCAACGGCCCACCCTCGCACTGCCTTCTATTCTGAATATCAAAGCAGCAAATCGTAGCACTTGTCTCGAAGGCATTTTTTGTCGAGTTTCTTCTTATAATTCTGGCGTCTCATTTCACAATTATCGTTTCAGGACAAGTTTAGCATTTTGCAGAGGAGTAATTAAATGCTACGAGATTATTGACTCCCTTTGTAGCTATGCAAGATGCACGATTTGATTACCTTATAAGGCTACGCTCAGGCTCACGAGCTGCACAGCAAATGGCAGATGGAAAACTTTTCATTTTATTGTTCGTTTACTTGCACTGGATTCAGATTCAGAACCAGATCAAGTTTTAGATTCAGATTGTTTTAAATTTAAATTTAGGTTCAAATACAGTTTTAGATACAGATGCAGATTCAGTTTAAGATTCAGATTCAGAATCAGTTTTAGATTTAGATATCATACAGTTCTCTGTTACTTATCTCTTGGAGTGATATGTACATATTACTTAATTTCATTTGGAGGGGAAATCAAAGCGTGACTTATTTTGAGAAAGTAATAGTTGTATTAATTTTAATTGGGAATGCTTGGTGAATGAGCAAAATAGTTGCTGCATTACTTGACACCTTTTGAACTTTATTCAAAACTTGCCTGCGAAATGATCAGCTTCAGACGTTCCTGCTCTAACTGAATTTAAGAGAATAAAACTCAATCAACATTCTGAGATAAACTTATTATGATAATAAAGTTCTTACGTTCAAGCTGCTAAGCCATGTTAGAAAACTTTTTGAGTCTGGATTCGAGAAAAGATCATGGGATCGGACTTAAATGTGTACTAACATAAAATTAGTACATTGGAGATATATTTCTTGTGAAAACTTTCACGATGATGAATTTACATGCACAGTGTTGGATTTATCGTTCTAATGACAGGCTTTCACAAAACTCTTTGTTCATAGTCTCAGCCATGCTATTCCCAAATTTTGACATAGATGTTGCTATGCTGCTCTTCACGTATCGTGTAATCATGGCATTATCCAGCTGTCTTGGTTGGGCGTTGCCTGCCTTACAAAAGCTTGACCGTGCGTCTCACGCCAGAGTAACGTGTAGCTTTGTCAGTTTTGTGTTCGTGTCTCCATCACACGATGCTAGTTTGTGATGTTTAATGCGTCTGTGAAGATTTACCATTAACCTCTGTGCTCCGTCCATGTGTTATTGCACTATTTGTTAGAAATCTTAGTGAAGTTTTCCACTTGATGAATACTGGCCTTGTCCATTTTTTGTTCTCGCATGGCATGTGGGTGTTCCAAATGTATTTTTTTCATAATTTGCCGCTCAACAGTTTCTGAAAACACTCAAGGATTTGGTTAATTGTCTCTGTAACATGTGTTGAAGTCGCTCTTTTACGTTTTAAGATTTATCTCGATTCTGCTGTGATATTTCTTCATTCACTTTGTTTCAAATCTATTTGTCAGTATTATTTAGTTGACAGGACATTATTATCTTAATTGCTTTAAAACTAGCGGAACCTATCGCTTCATTTCAAAAGGTCCATGCCTAGGAATCTATTTGGAAGATGCTGTGTCATGATTGAATTCATACGGGAGTGAAACCAAGAATATAATAATATTAATACCATGATTGATTTCGTCTCAATTTTCTAGCACGAGACCTACTTCAACTGTGTCCAGACCGTGAACGTTGCCTTACAATTGCAGCCTCATACCAGTGATTGCTAGCCTCATACCAGCAATTTCTAGCCTCATACCAGTGATTACTAGCCTTTTTCGGCTCCCTTGGCTTGTGCTCTGCAATGGCAGATGGCAGAATCCTCTGACCTCATCATAAGTAGTGCTAGTTCATTGTGCCTTGGAGTTGCCTGTACATTTTTTTAAATGACTTCTCTAAAGGTGTCACGGGCCGACCAAAACCGGTCCAGCAGTACCGATTGCGAGAGAACAGTGGAAACTTAATTAGGTAGCTTGGTTTGTTTAGGGAAGCTTTGTAATTATTCTGTCGCTTTTTTACCATCATTTTTCCCATGCTGCAATTAGCCTCTCAGTACTGCTATGTCCATTGTATTTTTCACTGTTTTTGAGTTGTTCTTTCGGCGTGCTGTGCAAAATTTTTGTCTCAATTACAGCACAAGTATAGTTTGGCCATGGGTCGTAGTTTCCGTGGTTCAGTAATGAGTTACAAATATTTCGGTAGTACAACTATTGAGACTTAATAACATTGAACTTATCAACAGTTCAAATTATGCACTCTTTGTCGAGTTAGCTTTGTTCGTATCTGAAGCACGAAGCTTCCCTCTCATGTTAAGTTTCGGAGTGTGTCTAGAATTAATAACACGCTCATTGTGTTCAGTATGTGACAGTCTCGTCAACAAAAAATAAATATGGGATTGATCCTTGGGCTTATTTTGGTAATTTTCCAGTCGTCAAGAATACGTAGGATTCTAGACTCCCTTAGAGTGGGAGGATATTTTGCCCACTGTGGTTGCTGTATTTTTGAAAATCGGTATTTCTTTGGAGTACCCTACCTACGCACAGACGAATCAACAACCTGTGTTGCTAAAGTCTAATTACGGTAGAATATTGATTAGTTTAGTTTTTATAAGTACTGTTTATTTGCCCACTTTATTCTATGTCGTAAAAGGGATCTAGATGCCTGCTTTGGGCATCAGGTTCTTTGTTAAAATTTCTTTTTTTCCTCACAGTTTCAGGATTCTACCTTACGTTGCCTCTTTCACCACCTGTTGCGAGGTGTGCTGATTACGACGCTGTAAATGAGCTCTCATTTGGTGCTGTGTTGAGTTAATCGATACGGAATTTTACTGTGAATGTCGTCTTGTATTGTACGAGACTTTTATTTAAGCCTCAAATATTGTGAACATAATTCCTATGATGCAACTTCGAAGCATGAAGCAGATCATTTTGTTTTAACACTACTTGTTAAACTCAGGTTGCTTCTTGACTGAAATATTTCAAGTACATGGGTGTTTTATTCACATTCGTTAAAAACGTTATGTGCTTATCATTCCGACTTACGATCATTATTACCTCAATTTTTCCTACTATTACTCGCTAGAAATTATCTGCGATGCTCGGACTCTTCTCAAGTGCGCGTACTGAGACTGTGGACTTGCTCAGTTTTTGCTCGTTCTGAACTTGCTCAAACGCATTCCAATATTCCAAAAATAAGCCGAGTCTAGTATTGATTGTTCAAAATTATTTAAATGTTATTTTTACGGATTTGATGGATTTGACGTAATGCACTGAAAACAACATTCTTTAGGATTACACAAATTTGGATGTGTACTCGTAACTTTAAGAACGTTCCTTTCAAAACAAGACCTTACCATAATGTGATTACTATTTCGTTTATTTGCTGTACCTTATTGTCATCTCGGTTACTGTACTTTTTGTTACTGGACCCCATGAATCCATGATGAATTTCATTTAAAAATGACATATTTCTCTTGTCTTTACAGAGCCTGTGAAGACAGCACGCAGCACGAGGAGCAGCTCTGCGGTTGCCTCAGACACAGCGGAACTCAAGAGACTGGAAGCAGCGTTGTCTGCTAAGAGCTCTGAGGTTGAGGAGGCCAAGCGGGAGGCACAAGAGGCTCGAAATGAGGCGTGTGAGGCTGGCAAAGGTCTTCAAGCTCTCACTGTCTTGGTGCATCACCTTACCAAACAGGTTTGGATGTTATGTTTGCATTATTATTAACGCTCTTAAAATTTATGATGCTTGCTACAGGACGACACAACGCATAAGACACAACATACCTGAAGGATTTCAGCTTCGGTACCTCGATATTAAACTTGTTTATCTGACTTTTATTTTGGCAATTGTACGTTGGAATTTCTTTCAATTAGATCTTCCACTGAAATACTATAGTTCTTTTTATTCACGTTATGGAACGATTTGGTTATTCTCTAAACTATTATTATTGACATGAAGGGAGAAGGGAGCTTACTGTTAGTTCCTAGGCCTGCTCCCGGACTCATACTTCACAATTAGACTGATAATTATCAAACGGAATCATCTAATAACTTGAAATTCTAATATGTTTGGTCTAATGGCTGCATCATGGCCATCGTACTGCAATGGAAATTGGTTCGAAGAAATTTTGTTTTTCGTTTATCGAAAATTTCCTAATGTTTGACTGTGTAAGGACATTGTCATTTGACTGCTGCGAGACGGCCAAGATGGCTACAAGTATTACAAGTTGCCAAGAAGTTCTTCACCTGATTTTATGGAATAGCTAGTTACTAGTTACCATGCTGCATCTATGTATGTTGCTTGGAGTAATAAAATACCTATTTCGTTCCTCGGTTATCTGTACTTCACATTTCTGCCATTCATTAGTAAACTTCTAGCATATTTTGTGAAGTGCGTAGAATTTTCTCCTTACGGTATTTTCATCTCCATTCATTAAACATTATACTTTATTGCTTGATCAAATCAGGAATTCTATTACTTTTTCCACAATTGGCTTCACTTTTAAAGTTTGCCTTGCGTTTCAATAGCAATATTTCTTGCAATTTATGTTGGTACTGCATCAGCATTCTCTTCAAATTTTTAGCTTGAAGCTCTAGTGAGGGTACGAGACTTCCTCATACAGGCAGAGGGATCACGGAGGTCATGGGTGCACGGTATGGGGGCGTCTGATTCAGATCTTGCAGCAGTGGATTGCATTTTGCGTTATTTTTTCAACATACGGTACTTCGATTTTAAAGTTCTGTGCCATCGTTACGGTGATACCTCGCCTGTTTTGTGATCGCTGACTAGATGTGAAGTGTGCCTAGTCATTCATTTTATTTTTGTTCGATAGATTATTCCAGTTGCTACACGGCCAGTTATCTTCTTTGTAACCCCTTGATAAGTCTTTTTGGGAATAAAGATCAGAAGGTACTTGTTCGGATGGTGTTGTTATCACAAGTATCGTGTTATTGCGTGAATTGCCTTGAAGCCTCACTGTCGTGATTCTCATATTATTAGAACCTGTTACGTCTAAAAATTCTCGGGGATTCCAAGTTACAGTCGTTATGCTTACGTATAAATGTTCAATAAGTAGTGCATGACTTAGGGCTACAATGAAGTTGGAGTTGAATTTAACTTGTCGATGTTTTACTCATAAATTTATCGATAATGTTATTTATAGCATCGAACGTTGAATAGTATAGAAAAAATGACGAAAATGACGTGAGGAAAATATCAACGTTCATCTCTGAACTAGCTTTGTTTCCTACGTTGTAGCTTCACTGACTCATGCAGCGGCACATCGGTCGTGTGTAACTCTTCTGGCATCTCGAAGTTACGCGTCGTGTTCATTTCTCTACGTAGCCCTCTTATAACTAGCAGCTTTATGCTACAGGAACATTAACAGACGCTCTGTTGAGTGTTCACCACTCAAAAATTGTTATAATTTGTCGGGATGAATGCTTACCTTCAGTACCAAAACATGAAACATTTGTGAATGTTTGAGTTCAATACATTCTTCATTTTATCCTAGAACGTGCTTGTATTTTGTGACTTCGTAAAATATAATTCTACCTTTAGTTTGAAATCTCGACGTAAAAAATTGCTTCATTTTTATTTTAACTCAAATTTTTATTTCATAGCCACATCAAAACTGTACTTACACAGTTTGTAGTCAAGAGGCTTTTACGTAATCTCTTGGCTATAATTATTCAGCGAGGCTACGAGGAAATATGTGCCCTATAAATTACTGAAGAACTTCATCTTGTTAAAGCCACATTCATAATATTGAGGCACTTTAAGAATGACAAATTGCCTATCTGCAAAACTGAGCGTGGAGTGATTATTTAGAATATAGTTATTTTATCTTTTTAGCACTAATAATTACTGTGCTAGTAAGTGCCTGTGTTGAAATGTTCTCTGCACTACGACCTTTCTTTTTAAATTGTGTTTTAATGTCGGTACGTGGGAGGGTTAGTCACGAAATTGTGATGTTTCGCAATAAGAAAAAATTTGCGCCAGCAAAGGTTGTGTGGGAGTAGGGCGTGTGCTGTAGAGTTTAACCTTCATTGACCGACTAGGTAGTCTTCTTCTCCTGGTTGTAGTTCTCTTGCCAGTCAAAGGAGCCTTGTTGAGCTTTGCCACAAATTTCTCAGCATAACGTCAGAGGTTTATTTGAACTGACGTTTCTCTAGAGTGGAGAAAGTGTCCGCTTGACCCAGCATACCCCAATTCCGGATTACGGAATTAATGGACGTGTATGCGAGTTTTGTTGAATTATCGGCAAAAAGGTTTCTACTTATCGGCCAATGATAATAAAAGGTATTAAGAGACAACTAGAAAAGGTTCTGAAATTGTGTGCCAGATATGAAAAAGTAATCAACTTGGAAATGCGCGTAGTTCTCTATGAAAAACCTTTGCGTATTTTTTATCAAATGGAACTTATTTCTCAACTGAAGACTTTATTCGTACTTGTGTTTCGAAACGCTAAAATTTTCTTTGCTTAGTAGTATTGTGTCTGTAAACAGGATTTTCGAACGACTTCGTGAGTTATACGTAAAGGAAATCGCTGAGATATATTGCTGACACTCGTCATTATTTTAATAAAGGCATGAGAAATCAAAGTAGTGGGCGTACAGGTAACGCTCATTCAACTCAGCTAATCAGCCAGTGTAGATGATGATGTCTCCGAGTTATGTATCGAGTTCTGTCAGTCCATTGTTTCTTGATAGTCATGTTAAGTGATTCCTGGGAAACATCAAGGACTTTTTTATGTGCTTTATATCGACAAACCATTGTAACATTTGAGATTTGAGTTCCGTACGTGTACTGCCAGTTCTTGATGCTCGAGGGTTCGAGTGCGTGTAATCCCTCATGTATTACTTGTGCACACAACTGTGCACCGTAACTTCTGTTCTGAAGTGCAGTGGTGAGAGAACAACGTCCAGCTAGATTACACCCTCGCTCCTCAACCAGTTTTTCTCCGCTCAACTTCCACCAGATGGCTGAATGGTACCCTCCTTTCAAAGGTTGTCTGTCTCAAAAGATGAATCGTTACTATTACTTGTCAGATGTATTGATTTTTTTAGCTTGTTTTTCCGAATTCTCTGCTGCTTGATGACGTGGAATGACTCCCTTCTCTGGGCATTCAAAGTCAAAAAATTTCGACACTAGAAGGTATTTTCTCTGCTTGAATTTTCTCTGTCCTGCAATCAAATTTTTTTCTAATTATATATTGCTGCTCTAGGACCTTGAATGTGGGGTCTGGTTTCGTTAGGAAGGGAGGAAGATATTTCAGCCGCAGCAATTAAATAATCTGTGAACGAATAATTCCGTGTTGTAACTCCTCTGGAAGGTGAGTGAGTATTTTACATTTATGAGGACTGTTGCTGCTGCAAATTGCTTCATCCACTCCTATTTTAGCATCGACTTTCACGCCTAATTATGAGTATGCATAGCTAATTCAATGAAGAGAAAGCTTTGATTTGTCTTTAATGAATCTCCTCCACTGAGTACACTTTGTAGTTGATTCTTCGAGTGTAACTTTGGGATTTGAGATCCTCTCTTTTGGAGAAATCGAGACATGCTGATTGTGCCTCTGTTTGTCAATGTACCATAGAAAATCAGCGCTCTTCAGTAGGTATTTCAGATTTTCACAGTAGAATCCGTACTACTTACTGCAGGAAGCTGTTATCAGTTTAGTTTTGCGTTTTGATTACCTTTTCTTTTGTTCGTCTCTCTTTCTTTGATTAAACAGAGTTCGCTCCGTGGCACCTACGTCCTACACGAATGTGATTCACAGTTAATTTATCTTTTATTTTCCATATTTTTATTTTATTAAAATACTGTCCGAGGCTATTGAAATAATCGGTGGATACAGTGGTTAATCCGTGTGCCTAAAGATATGAACCGTTGGTACGGAAACCCTATTCTGATAATTTCGGGCAATAAAGATGACTTGAGAGAATAACTAGCACACCTGATGCGTGGTCTTTTTTTATTTGACTTCACTCGTTATTCAAGACCTGATATTATCACTCATAAAACAGGTACGTTCATGCACTGACAACAGTATTATTCCCATGAAACTGTAATAATAAACAGTGTTTTAACCTGTTAACGGTCACCGCTCACTCGACAATGATAATACTATTGTCATAATACAATTGTAATATGACAGTAATAACAAAACTAATTGAACTAATAAACATAACATCATATGATGTAAATAACGCTTAACAGGTTAAACACTGCGCTTACGGACCGTGTACAGTTTAATCAGTTTTATAATCCTCAAATTTTTGAGGCACCTGAGACAAGGTAACATCAATTAAAAATTGAGATTGTGATTTGTTTACCAAGACTTCACACTGCTGCGCCTCGAACGTCATCTTCTGCGCATCAAACGAGGTGTGACGCATCGTACAGCAGGTCTTGTATACGCAGACTGTGCAGCCCTCGTAGCAATATTTCGCACGTGCTAACTTTTGAACGTGGGAGACAATACGCCATGTACGGATGCTGCGTGTCGTCGCCGGCGTGACCGCTATTGACCTGACTGGAGGGCAATGGTGACTGAACATTATTGATCGTCTGCTATTGATGCAATAGTGACTATGAAGAACGTGAGGACAGATGCATCTCAAGTCACATCATACCTGGAAACATCACCAATGCACATGAAACTAAAGTGTACGTCATCGTTCGAAGAAAACGCATGAGCTGAATTTCACTGGGTTAGGTGTACGGAAATAGAGTGCTTGAAAAAATGATTAAATGTATGAGTTGGTTTGTTCCATTTACAGTTCATATATATTAAAAGCGGCGTTTGTTAAGGAGATTCAGAATACAAGGCATAGAGATGAGCGATACAGTTCGGACGCGTTTTTCAATTTTCAGGTGAAAAATTGTTCGGTTATCCGTAACGTTAAAGTTATTGATACCAACGCATGCAGAATATGAAGAGAGAATCGCTAAAACTACTCGATTTTGAAAACTGTTGTACTTGTATTCAAAGTAAATGTTCGTTTGACTGACATTGACAGTTATCTTTAGTCTTTGCAAATAATTTTTTGATTTAGAGATTGGTATACAAAGTCAAAAATTATGAATGATATCTTGGAGATGAAACTTTTGATTAAAACAATGATTTTGTTGGAAAATTTCTTGCCATGATAGAGAGGAAATTACGAAAATATTTCATAAAATAGTTCGTAAATTTCAAAGCATTGAGGGAAATTTCATTTGGTAGAATTTTGTTTTTAGTTCTAAGTCGGAAAAAATTTCTTCTCACGGGACGAGATTTTCTCTCTGCTACATAGAAGCACTTTAATACAGGGTGGGCCATAAGTAAGGTACCCTTTTAAAATTATTATAGCTATGAAACTAAAAATGGTAAAGAGATTTGGTTAATTCAGAATAAAAGAAGAAATTTCAAAGTTTAATATAAATTTATAAATGAAACAATAAAATACATTTAACTATGGAATGCAATATCTTTTCAATAACCTCCATTATTAGTCAAACAATGGCGTGCTTTTTCAACGGTGATGTTCATTACTTTCCTTAATGTCTCTGGTGAAATGTTGTTGATCTCTTGAATGATGTTTAGTTTCAATTGCTGTAAAGTATCAGGCATTTCAATGTAAACATTTTCCTTAAAGTATCCCCAGAGAAAGAAATCAGGAGCACTTAGATCTGGAGATCGAGGCGGCCCCGGTATATCACCAAAACGAGAAATTATTCTGTTTGGAAAAATTTCTTTTAACATTTGCTTTGTTTCTTTCGCTGTGTGCGCTGTAGCTCCATCTTGTTGGATAAAGGTAATCTCTGTGTTATTATCTCCAATTTCAGGTATCAAATATTCTTAAATCATCTGTCTACACAGGTTTCCATTAACACAAATTGCATCACCATTAGCATCTTCAAAAAAGATGGTCTAATGATCCTCGAAAACGTGATACCACACCATACTGTTACTTTAGCTGAGTGAAGTGGACGTTCATGAATTTCTTTTAGATTTTCTGAAACCCGGAATCTGCAATTTTGCTTATTAACAAAACCATTGAGGTGAAAATGTGCCTCATCAGTGATTATTAAATTCTTTACAAAGTTTTCATTTTTTGCAAGCTGCAAAAATATATTCGCAAAATCTAATCGCTCTTGGTAGTCCGTAGGATGGAGTTCTTGAGTTAATTGAATTTTATGTTGATGATACTTTAGATCTTTTACCAAAATACGTAGCAGTGAGATACGTGACATTCTCAGTTGAAATGAACGTCTCCTAGTTGACGTTTTGGGCTGATTAGCAACACTCGTTGCAACAAACTGAATTGAAGCACCAGTTCGTATGGTCCGTGGCCTGCCACAACGTTGTCTGTCTGCTGTTGTCCCAGTCTCTCTAAATTTCAATACCAGTTTTTTATGCACTTATTCGGAGGACTTCTTTCAATACCATCAATATTCCTGTAATTCTTCTGAACTGCAGTAACCGAACAATCACATCGGAAGTAGTCCGTCCATCACCAGCTTGGTCGACTGGTGAGCGAATCTGCTTGCGAGCGGAAAGACCCGGGTTCGAATCCCGCTGCCGACATGGTTGACGCGGCTAGAAATACGGCATGGGACTTGGGTAAAACAACCGAATAATTATCGAAGTAAATATCCGACCCAAGAATTGGCCCGAAGGTTCGTTCCTATAGCCTCATTCTATTCTATTCTATTCTATTCTATTCTAAGTAAAGTTCTAATATTTTAGCGTAGCGATTCATTTTGGGGGTGTATTTTGTGGATTTTTTGGGCAATATGTTGCGATTGTCGGTAGACTTGATACGCTAGTAGAAAACTTTGAAATCTCCTCATTCATTCTAAATTAACCAAATCTCTTTACCATTTCTAGTTTATAGCTATAATAGTTCTAAAAAGGTACCTTACTTGTGAGTCGTCCTGTACAACGGTCAGTTCATTAATACAATCAAGCCATCAAGACATGAATTAAGACTCGGAGCTGTGCACCAGGCAGCGAGTTTGCCTCGCGCTCTCACTTGGTTGCACAGCTATCGAGCAACAGAGCTCATGTGATACAGCTTCACTGCTTTGTAAAAAAAAACACTTTTCTTCATTCTCTTCCTGTTCCCCTACCTAAGTGCACTGAAGTTGGTAGTTTTTCGGTCCGAAATGAGTGCGTATTTCTTCAGGGATGAACAGGATTTCTGAACTACTTGCATAGAAGGTTTTACTACTGATTTTGAACATTTTTTTAATATCTTTAAAGGATTTTGCGTTCTCCGCCCACAACGTTAGCCATTTTCGGCAAAATGAACAACGCATGTTAGAGTAGCTGTTTGTTGAATTACTATTTATTGATATTTTTCATTTTTCTTCGTCTGTGTCTTGCTGCAACAGAGAGGCCGGCGTACCGTGCAACGGGTCTTTACCCTTCACGAGTATCTTGGTTTCTTTTCCATCCACTTGGCATTTTTGTTTGCTTGAGATGCTTACACTACCTCTTCTATTGTCATAGCAGGCTGTGCCAGTTGAAACAGACTTTCACCGAGTGAAACGATGGTGTTTCGCTATGGGGATAGGCTAATTCAAGTGAAAACGGTGTTAAACCTTAAAAAATAGTAACCATGTTAATCTTGTCTCAGGATCTTCGATCAATTAATTAGCTTCTTTCAATTCATGTATGCGGTAATTGATAGATACTTTTGCCATGAATTCTTCTCCCCGCTTATATGCGTAGGACCGATAGAATTGTTGAATAGATGTTTTGTTTATCATCTCCTACTTTTATAAAGATGACACTGGACTAACTTATTTGATTGGCTATTTTATGCTCAGGTGAACTTGTACTATTAAATTTAAATACAATTCTTTACGTTTGAGCTCACATTTAATATTGGTAACATTTTCTGCTGACTGTTTCTCATGTACATCGCTATTAACACGAACTTTGGTGTGACCAGTAAGTAACGTTCGGTGGGAATGAATCAAGAGCTGCTCGTAAATAGCAACTGGTAGTAAATTTCCTGATTCCATAAGAAAGTTATGTGCTGTTACATACACATGATATATCATTATTGAATGTATGTTAGCTGTACGGAGACTACTTATGCCGCCCGCATGTGTTGACTGAGGCGGAGACATTTCCGTTTTTACAAGAAGCGTGATATTCAAGCTCTCTCCTAGCTGAACTTCTTACCGCCAGTCGTTCTTCCTGAGAAACTAATGCTGTAGCTCTCAGGCGACAGCTTACTAAGTCGTATACTTGCACTGACGAGTCCTTGAAATTTAATTTTTATCGCGTTGCATCATAAATTTTCTATCGTAATGATGGGTTAGGAGTTCCCATTCTCCATTTATTGGGTACTTCATCATCTACATCAGTTGGAGATACGAGTACAAATACCTCCGATGTCTTCTTATCTATCTATACCTGTAACAGCCGTGCTCGTTGTAAAAGTCTCTTGCGGATTAATACGTGCTACCAAGATCGTACAAATAATTCTATCTCATCTTTTTTCTCGAGAATAGACTAGCGTATCGTTACCACCGACAAGTGTCAAGGCACTCAGGCTTCATCCGTTGTCTCTTCAAGTCTCACTCTCACTTTAAAAATACTCCTTGTATTGCTGTGCTGAATTTGTGTAAAATCAATCTCAAAGTTTATATATAATAGCTCACTCACTGACCTCGATTGTCAAGGCTCGAACGGTGTTTGTTGATTGTTCTACATGATTTTTAACATCTTAAAAAAATTATCTATCATACGATGCTGTTTTGTTGATATTTTCCAATTCAAATCTGATCATTTTCACACGAAAGAATATTAAAGAACAAACCTACCGAGTTTTTAACAGGTTTCACTTCTATATACTGATACGTTTCAATGTTAATTTGCTACAAGTACATACGTTTAACTAATGACTCGTTGACGCTGATTCTGCGTGATGTTTGTTCAGGCTACACATTATGCCGTCATTCTTTGAAGCTTAATTTCATTAGAAGAGTAGTCCGTTTAAACACACTCATCAATTCCGAGTGTGTTTGCTTTCTGGTTCTGTTTTTTTAGTGAAGAGAACGGCGAAGCTGTCTGACGATTCTGAAGTTGCTTAAAAATATTGAGAACATGTCCGTGTATATTAAGTATATTAGTATTGGAATACTAAATTGAAACTAGTATTTTAATTGGTGGCGTTTTCTTAATGGGAATAATTAGGACAGCCGTAACTCGTCATGAAATGAGGGTAAAAAATATTATTTGATAATAAAATTGTTGTTTTATTTTGCAAGCTGCTATTCCGTTTATTGCTTGTGTGAACAGCGTCTATTTTGTCCATCTCTGTTCGACTTCCATCATATATATAACGTACAGAATTTTTCTCGTCTGCAAAGTTTCTATAGATTTTTACAAATACAGGCATAACTTCTAAGATTTTTATCTTTGTACCATACCTCTTTTATTTTAAATATAATTTTAGTTTGTATTTTGTCATCCCTCATATTCTTCTTTACCTTCTTTGGTTCTGAGTGTTGTGGTTGTTCAGTATTGCGAATAGAGTGACAAGGTTTGTTCATGTAGCACCAAGAGTTTTCTGCTGCCTGCCTCTAGAACCCTCTCATCCATGAGCTCGGTAATAATTTTTGTATTTCTTCGCCTTATAGCTTCACGGTCCTCTTCACTTTGTTTGGTTGTCGATGTTTTGGTTCGTCAGTATTGCGAGTAGAGAGACAGGGATTGTTTCTGTCACACCAGGAGTTTTTCAAGCGACTGCTGCTCACACGCATGTGCTAGGTTTCATCTCTGTGTAGATCAGAAGCCTGTACTGCCAAGTCGCGCTACTGCCTCTGTAATCTTGAAGGGGCCGCTATCATGTTGTGTTGTGCTGTAAATCTCGTGCTCTCAACTCCGTCTTTTGGGTCAAGGGAAAGCCGTCACAGGTGAAGATCTGATTAAAGCACAGAATAGCCCCTTCAAAGTGAATTAAAAATATCACTCTTTAGAACTTGTCTTCTTTTCAATAATTTTTTTGCCTTGTACGATTCACAATGAAATAGTGAATTTTCATACCTGAAAATTACCTTTTATGTTTGTCTGTGAGATATTTTCTAATTGAATTATTTTTTATGACTCACTCTCCTCGTGGAAGTTTTTTGAATATGCCTTGTTGGTCAATAGTTGTACTTTGTTTTGGGTCTGAATACAGCGACAGCATCATCGGCGGATGTTGCTATTATCGTGTCTAGTGTCCCCGATGGCAATGATGCATATGTAACTCAGCAATACGTTTCTTCGGTTGATAAAGTTTTGTTGTTATCGCAAATGTTAGCTTCTAATTTTTGGTTGCAATGACAATTAACGATATTTTCATGTTTTAATATCGTCAATTGATGAAATTTAAATATATATCATTCATACAGGTGGGTAATTTTTTGTATTTTAGTCATGTACTTGATTGTACGAAAGAAGAAAGAACGAGTACATAAAATGATTATTTTTTCAACGAAAATGAAGTTTTCCGTTTCTTCTTATTAATGTTAATTATCATCTTGTCGTTTTGAAAGATTTTCATCATTGGTGAACTGCTGAGTGTTTTGAGAACTCATTTTGTTTTGCTGTCCCCTGACGAAGTAACCTTGTCAACAGTACGAGGCGTTCAGCAATCCACTCCTCAAGACAGAGATCGCTCGCCTTCAAAAGTGTCTGCAGGACGCTGAGCAAGCTTTGGGTGAGGCTCTTCTACGTGTAACATGAGTAAACGCGTCAATGAACTCTTGTATGTGTATGAATTCTAGCTGTGTACAGGTTTCCCGTCATACTCTTGAGGCATGAGGCTCGAAATTCTTTAGGCTACCAATGTCTCTGATTGGTATGCATTTACTGAAAGTTCGTTTTACTGAAGTTGCTGTTTTTAAAGTCTTACATGTTACATGACCTTGCTTTTGTACTTGGTGCTTAAAATATCAGTTAAAGTGACTATAGTTGAAAGTGTAATTATTCAGGCTTATTTTAGCTGAATGTTACAGACGAAGTATTTTGTTTTATGTTTAAAAACTTCTTCCTTGTTAAACTAGTACTGGATCTACCAAGAAACTTCAAAACAAAAAAATACTCATAACATAACATAAAAATTCAATCTCAAAGTCTGCTGTTGTTCTCATTTAACACTTGCAGACTTTTACCGATGGTGGACCCCAAACTATGTCGTGTAACGCGGAAAATCTACTACATTGGCAGCCCTTCCTCAAGAAATTGCAAAAAACATTTGCTGCAATTCCACCAGACACTTCAATTGACGTTGCCTGAGCAGTAGTTCCAGACACGTAAATGTTTGGAAGCTAATGACCAGCATTTTGAAAATCTCTTGTACTTGTAGAGGCCAAAGATTACTGGTGCGACTGTAGTTGATATCTAATTTTATTTTATTTTAAAATAGTTAAGCATGCATTTATGCTTCTAGAATGCGTAAACATTTTTGACACACCCTGTATTTCGTCATCAAAAAGTTCATAGCACTTAACCTGTTGATCTCTAGCATAATAATTCCGTCGATTAAACTTTATTTCATAATAATTATAATTCATCACATAATCTATTTCATCATTGCTTTTGTGAAAAACAATTCACGACCTGTTCTGCCAAAACTTTGAACTAATTTCAGATAATGTTGCTAGGCTCGTGGGAGAGGTATGTAAGAATGACCTTCAAGAACAGGGAAGATCAAGGCTCGTAAAATTGACATCTTCACATTATTAGTAATTAATTGGTCCCCATAATTTACAGGCGAAAGTCGTAATGCTCTGGAGGCAGCTGAGACTCGTCTGAGCGAAGAGCAGGCGAGTGCAGCGCTGCAGCAGCAGCAGCTGAACGAGGAGCACGAGTCAGCGGTGCAGCAGCTGAGGCAGCAGCACGAGCAGCAGCTGCAGCGGCTCAAAGAACAGCAGCAGCTGCAACTGGAAGAGCTCAACAAGAAGCATGAAGGCGATACAGCCGCGGGTCGGTTTTCAATTTGTGTTGCGTTTTTTTTTAAGATAAATTCTATTATTTGCGATCAATTCTCGTAGAATAATGAAATGATAGACAAAACTACATATTTTCAATTGTTCCCATTTAATTGACAGAGAAAATGACACATTTTATTATTTCATTTTTTATACTATTTGCGATCCGTGCGTAAATTTGAGTTATTGTCTACTGTATAATTATCAAAAAAGCACATTGACAGAGCAGCCGATTTTTTACTTCTATATTATCATTTATAAGCCGAAACTGTGATGCCACTGCACCCTTCCTCATCTAAAAGCATGGGTGAGAGGTGCAGGTCGTGCTAGGCCTTGCGTCTGATGTACACCTGGCAGACACCTCAGATAATTTGTTGTCTTAAGTTCATGGTCGTGCCTCACACATTCTGGCTAGTTAGACTGATGAATCCACTACAGCTTCCATCTTCTGTTAGAGGAAAAGCGCATAGCTCTAGTTGCGTGCTGTGCATATTGTATCTCAATATGGATATGAGGAATTGGATAACTATTGTGCTTTATTATATTTATTATAGGATATTCGAAAACATCTTTTTAAACTTAGTCGCTTGCGATTAAGCCTGATGTAATAGTCAAAATGAGGACTTACATATTTACTTACTTATTATTTTGTACTTAGTGTTGACTCTCATTAAAATTTTGTGGGTGAGTCTTGAGCTTTCTAAATGAAAGCGCGAAAGCTCACGAAATAGCGAGCTTTCCCAACGATGCAGTAAATTTTTTTAGCTATTCCTGATTCATAGAATACGTTTGATGTACACGCAACTATCATGCTTTGTAAATCTATGTACCTTTGGATACTAGTTTCTAAATACATATCAAATTACAGTCCCTGATTTTCGTGAATTTTAAGCTTCACAGACTAACTAATGTATGCAGTAGTGAAGAGTGTTAACGATCTTTGCACTAAATTATTATCGAAAATATTATTTTACAAGTTCATTCATGAGAACATGAAAACACCATGTTCCTTATCTAATTTTAAACTTGAAGCTTTCACCATTATCAATGGCTTGATACCTTTTGTTTATTAATCTCAGATTATTATGAATATATTTCATTGATATCGAAGTTTTCCTCTATTTATCCCTATGACTTTGTTCTGGCAGATCGTGAAAAGCACCAGCAGGAGATCGAGCGATTACGAGCAGAACACGAGCAGAAGGTGAGTGCAATGTTTGTATTCTATATCGTGCAACTGTGTGCTGTTTCATTCTTCACAGCATGTCTGTACAGTCAAATTATTAATAAAATCCTTCTCTGTTCAGTTTTATATGTCACACCATTTGAAACTATCGTTTATTTTTGTTAATACACCTATTTTACTAAACGCACTCCAAGATCTCGAATAATTCGGGTCTTTGAGGGGAAGGAATAGGGCTGTAGTAAGCTCTAAGTAAATCTGTTAGCCGTAAGTTAAATGGGGAATATTGCAGTGTACAAAGGAATAAATCTACTCAAAAATTGGAAGAATTTAGACTTCATTTCATAGGGATGAGCGGTCGTATGCGTTTGTGTTTGTTCTCTGCAGCTTACTTTAACAACTTCATCATTACCTGCAGACGTAACTTCCCATTAAAGAATCAGTAGCAAGTCTTGAACAAGTCTGTCGTGCGTTTAGTGTTGGAACTCCAGTTTTTTTTACTAAATCTCTGATGGCATTGGTCCATCGCTCAAACGACATCTTCATTAAGGTGTCTTACGATTTCATTCTTCAATTTTCTTTCCTTTGTCATGCGCACGGACGCTTTCAAGGTTTTTAGTGCAGCTACTGTTGTGAAATTGAAACGTTTCGGTAGAAGATTTATCATTCATTCCATTTTCTTGAAGAATCCTCAATTCGCAGCCTTAACTTCTATCAGTTTATTATATTTTCATGAGAGTAATTACGCTTCAGTAATTGCAAGAGGAAATACAGGGTGCAGCAACATAACTTCCTTTGTTTTAAAAGGAAAGCCACACCCTGTATTGTAGAGTCAAACTGCTAATTAATGAAGTATTGCTGCAAGAAGACCAACTTGTTTTTACTGAAAAAGGGGCAATCTTCAGAATTTGTGAGTAAGAAGTTCTAATGGACTGAATTAGACCTGTAATCTGCTGTTAAAATTAGAAAGTAGTCATTAATTTATTTACTTGAGCAACCTATTTTGTTCTCCTCTTCATTTTATCATTTCGTGAATCCTTATTTCAGTTATATTTTGCTGAATTTAACTGTTTCAAAGCCTGTGTTATGCATGCAGTGTAATTCAATTTTTGTTTTTGCAATAAGCTGTAAACTTAGTTTCATTCAGTTGGTTTGATTTTTTCCCATTTTTATTTGTATTAAATTTAATTGCACAATTCCTTATTAACTAATAAACTGAATTGTAATTTGCTTGTGCTTCACGTTCATTTTTTCCTGCAACATTTTTGTATGTTTTTGTGTGGTGCATGCTTAGATCACATCGCTTGTACGAGAACACGAAGAAAAGCTGCTGGTTCTCAATGATGATGTCGCTCGCCTCAAGAAACTCCAGGAAAACGGCCTCTGCCACGACGCTCATGTTTCTTCTCAGGTATCAGACAAGTCGTTTTTTTCGAAACCTTGATTATACTCTTACATTGGCTTCGTTTATGTTTCTAATGTTTATAAAATGGTAAATTATTGCGAGTAATAAGATTGGTGTTCAGGGAAGTGTGTTCTAAACTTTCAGTACTTTATTTATCCCGCTGCCGACATGGTTGACGCGGCTAGAAATACGGCATGGGACTTGGGTAAAACAACCGAATAATTATCGAAGTAATTATCCGACCCAAGAATGGGCCAGAAGGTTCGTTCCTATAGCCTCATTCTATTCTATTCTATTCTATTCTATTCTATTTACTCTTTGAGTGGAAATTAAACTTCACTTTCAAACACAAACCTTGCCATGGCTGAAGTACGGAGTCTTGTACTTTTAAATTTTCACAATATGCCAACTTGTGACTTGCTATGTTTTTTTCACATAATTACGTGTGCACTTCAATGTTTGAGTACATTTTTTACAGTGTTGGCGAAGTTATCATTTTTGCCTTAGTAGTTTGCGGTGAAAAGGCCATTTGTCTGTGTTCAAGGTATTTTTAAGTTGCTCAAGTTCAATATGTCTCGAAAACTACATTAGTTTAGTAGTAAAATATTTTTCAATTCAGTAAAATTCTGCGTAAGTTATCTTGACATTCTCGAAAATTGCAAAATTTAAAAAAAGTTGCATTTTAATGGTATAATGGTACATTCATCTGGCTGAGTTCTAACTTGCTTCTAGAATATTTTAGCTGTGTTTAATATTGCTGAGCGTTGCTGTACTTCACTTCACACCTCCAGACGAGATGTATGCATTAAATGCTATCAAATGAACTTCAGCTGTTAATATGATAACGAATCAATATACACGGAGACCGAGACTAAAAGTTTCTATTTATTTCAGGTGCTGGAGTTGACTGCAGCTCAGGCAGAGCGAGAACAGGAGTTGCAAGCTCAGAGTCTGAGTCTACAGAAGGAGGGAGAGAAGTTGAAGGAGCGGAACAAAAAACTGCACGAATCCCTCCTGAGCGACACCGACCACAGACTAGTGGGCATACGACAGCATTGCTCTGATTTGCAGAAAGAGGTGAGTGCAACACAGCACGCAGAACTATTGATCTTCAAGATGATAAGGTTTTCCTAAGTTTATTTTTATTCTTCTGAAATTAGAACCTGTGTGATAACGGTTTGTTAGTTTTCACTGTACTCCGCATCGCAGCTGGTCTTCTCAGTTAATACATGTGTTCTTTGTACAAGTTTATGTGGACGTGACAAACTGTGTTATAGTTTCTTCGAAAAATAATTGCGTTTAAAATGAGGTTTTGAAATGAGCTTCTATGCGACATTGGTTAATAACAACAAATGAAAGTTATTCATTCTGATGGAATCAAAGATACGCCTTACGACCTTGAGGCATGGTTTGTTCAACTCCATAGAATGTCCTACTTGAAATTCTATGTATATCCTATTTGACTCACAATGATGTAGTTTCTTTATCTAGTCTTGGTTGCTTTGGTTGATTCAAATGAAGTGAGTGGGGAGTACTTCGTTGATAAAAATGTTTTGTTTATGTTCTCATTCTTTAAATTATTTATCGCCGTTGTGATTGGTCAAGCTGCCTAAGAAGAAGTTATGTATGTATGTACATATCAATGTCGTTAATATGTGTTATCACACCATCGTTAAGTATCCGGTGTTATTTCAGTTAAATAGTTGTGAACTTTGACCATTCAAGATTCTCTGTTTTTTTAGAGGAACTCGTCCGCCGATCCTGTACTAACTTTTTTCAAACGGGGAGGATACTGATAGAAAGTAGTAGCAAGTCTCATTTCATGTGTTTCATCGATGGAGATATCTTCCTGGTAGTGAAAATTTCTTGATATGAAGGTTTCAAATTTGTGATGTGATCACAAAGGCATTTCAATGGACGCAGTATCTGCTAGTCATTTTGCTTCAACTCCTTGACTTTGGTGTTCCTTTTGTACACTTTGACATCCATAGCAACTCTGATGTCGTTTTCTACGCAAATGAAGTCCGTAGACTATCATATTTGTGGTTGATATCGTATCATATACAAGATGTGAAAAACTAATTAAATGGTTGACTTATTTCTAGGAAACGAAATATACATATGTTTACTAATTAAAAAAATGAAACAAAATTGCCTGATATGAATGTACATTTAGAAAATGAGAACATTCTTCAATTTTTACTCTATTCCGCTTTGTCATTCGGCGACGCCCCGTATGTATGCATTTCAAAATTCGTTATAGCTTTGTTTCCTGTTGTTTGTACTCAGGTGGATTCCCTGAAATCGGTTGTTGAGATGAGGAACTGCGAGCTCCACAAGCTGCGGGCACAGGTGCTCACCATGGAGCAGCTGGAGCGTGACTTGGAGGCCGCCCGTCATCTTGCCAAGACCCTGCAGGCCAAAACTGAAGACCTCAACGCTCAGATGAACACTAAGGCGCAAACTGAGAGGTGAGAGTGGCATAAAATAGATAGTTTCGTAGGATTTCGTGGTAAAACCCAGTAAAGATGTTGAACATCGAAAATAGGTTAATATATTTTGAAATACTCTCGTAACGGGGACAAAAAGTTAAAAATTGAGAAACTTTTGACCTCATGGTAATTTCTACTATCTAATAAAATACTGAATTTAAGGAATGGGTGAAGTTGATAACAAAATTAACGCCTTTGCTGCCGACTACGCGTTATTACGTGTATAATTTTACGTAGTATGAGAATACTCGTAGTAGTTCCTCTCTTATGTAGCGCGTTTATAATCAGTTCAATAGAGAACTAGCTTTGTGAAAGTTTTGTGGCTACACTAATAGACCATATTTTCTGTCTTAATGATGCGAGACAACTCGTGGATGTTGTCTGTTATGAAAAATCTTCGTTTATGTCTTAGGCATGGGAAAAAATGAGCTTACTTTGTTATTTATCTCAAATTTAGTATATTTAGCTACATTATTTATTATCAGTTGAGAATATTTGGCTTTAGTAACAATTTTAGCAGTTTAGTATTTCATCTTTCTGAAAAGATAAATAAGACAAGGAGATGCAGAATGTGTCAAACGTCATTAGCAGCGAACGTGTAAGTCTATTTTGTGGTAAGGGCGAGAAATTAGTTTAATTTTGGCTATTTATATAGATAAACAAGACGCGATTGTTGCTTTCCTTCTAATACTCTGACTTGTTTGAAAACAATTACGTGAGTCAGTGTTTTGAAATGTGGAGCTAACTTCGACGTTATTGTGATCAACTTCGTTCAAAAATAATTTATGTCCATAATTAGAATGTTTGAATATGTACGTGTAGAATTGTAAAAGATCAGGGTCATTGTGGAAATATGTTGTTTGTTACAATGATGTAAAATTTTAATTATTCATTTGAACGTTCCATAATTCATTTTGTACCGCTAAGCTTGCCTGAATGAACTAGCTGAGGTTTACGTTTTGTAAAATTGAAATACTCTTTGTTTTAGAAGAAGCTGATGAGAAAAGTACACCGTTCTATTTAAATCTTCAGCTCTCTGTGTCAAGGCAACCTGATTTATATGTGAAATAGTTCTGATGCTAGTGTGACGTTTATGATGGTAAGATAGTCCATAATTTACTACTATCTGACTCATCTTTCAAGATCCACATAACACCAAACGCCCGCCAAATTTGCTTGTACGTATTGTAAATATGAGGAATAATGGTTTTTACTCTTAAGATCAGCGAGGTTAATAGAGAATGAAGGCTTTTGCTCTCGAATTCAGGGAAGTTTGTTTTACCAAAAAATTGATGGGACTTATGTATTGTTCTTCGAATTCAAAAGTATGTCATACTGGTCTGTATAGAAATTCATTGAAGGTCTGAAATTATGGTTTTTATCAATCCTGCCGTATTATATAAATCAACACATAATGGTGAAAATTTCCATAACTAAGCGAAATTTCATTCCTTCTCTGTTATTAATTTTGCGCGGCTCTGTACGGAAATTAAAAGGTAAATTCATTAATTTTTTCTGAGTATCTAAATTTTTCAGATGCATTATAACTACTCCTAGCTAGTTCAGGCAAGTCTGAAACTATCAAATACTGAACTTGATCTTGTTTCCAGGCAACTGATGCAGTCAAACCTGCAGCTCAAAGAAACAATGGACCGGGAGAGCAGCGCCAACAAGCAGCTACGACTGGAAAATGAACAGCTACAATGGAAGCTGAGGCAGAGAGAGCAGTTGTCACATTCTCTGCCACCTTCATCTCTTGGTAAGACTGTGCTAAAAGTTCATCTTCAGTTGTTCCAGATTTATGGCCATGGTCATCGGTTTTGAGAAGGATTTCAGAAACAGAACGCGGGGCAATCAGGACCTGGAACGTCTTTTTACTGAAGTTGGGTGACACTTTGAATTCGGGATCATTAGATTGTTACTATGATTCTTTAGGCAGGTATGAAAATTGTAACTTCTGAAAACGCCAGACTTTGTAATCTTTTTCAGGATTAGAGTTGTAAGATTAGTAACTAGCGATTTCTAGTTTAAAAAACTTCAATAGAGTATTATTGATCATGTGAACCCATTTCTTTTTTCAGAATAACCTAGTGAAAATAGATTAAAGTAAAATTTTAAATACAACGAAGGATATAAATTCCTGTACATGAATATATGAAAGAATTGATGTTTAAAGTTTTGCTGAAAAAATTACGGTGCTTAAGGCCGATCACTACAAGAAATTAAACTTTTAAATATTATTAATTTTATTTGAATTAAGAGTCATTTTTAAAGTGTTTTTAGGGATTTCATCGACATCACAAATTCCATTTATTTTTTTATTTTACCATTCATAAACATTTGCATCATGTCTCTTGTTCTCAAACACATATTCCACTTCACACTAATTCACATCTGCCTTGCGTTAATGTTGATAGTTCATTTACTTGTGCACTAACGAGTGAGATGGCTTGCAAAATATGGAGAGAATAATTACTTTCGTATTGACCGTTTCTTAACTCTTAAACGCGCGTAAAACCAAAAAAAATTGAAAAATTGTTTTACTTGATGGGGTGTTGCGCTTGTTAGGATAGTTGTGACAATAAGCCAAACCAATGGCTTTTTAAAGGTGATGCAGCACAGGCAGCTAATTCAGAAGCGATTCCGGTAATTATAGAATTAGTTTGTGGGCTTAGTAGGGGAAATGCTGACGAAATGTCAGTTTCTGGGAAATAATGAGGCTTTCGAGAAACAAGATTATCGCAGTGATAAGTGTCAGACGTATACATTAGAAAAATTGTGAATGAATTTAATGTGGGATAATATTCTGTAGTATAATGAAGTAAAGGAAAGAAGGGTAACTGTGTGTGTGAGGGGTACCAGGTGAAGGACGATTTGAAAGATGTTAAATGCACAAAAGAGACACATGAGACTACGATTATTCCAATTTCCCTACTACGATTACAGTGAATTAAGATTGTTGAAACGTGTGGAAACCATAGACGGAAGTTGTTGGGTTAAATAGTGAGATCAGCAATGATGAAAAATGTATATTATTGTACACCAATAATGGAATCGTTTTCGGTTACTGAATGATCTACATGTTGGTTCGAGATAGTAATAGTGTATCAGTTACCGAATACAATGAAGAATGCACGTGAGCCGCTTAAATATTATATATAATGGTACCCTGATACGACTAAGGTTTATGCCTGATCTCCCATGGGAGTGTGGGTGTGATAACGAAGAAACGTTACTATGTGAGTGTTCAAAAAAAAATTGGTGTTATTTCAAATCACGCCCATTGAATTCATTTTACATGAACGTCATTAGTCCATCATAAAGCAGGAAAACAGGTATTTTTCCGAATACCTGACCGACATCAACATAGATGTTCATTTTATGAGAAAGAAAGAAAGAAAGAAAGAAAAAACGTCCCCAATCAGGCATTCATAACGCTTATAATATTAGTTTTCTCAATTTTTAATGCTAACATCTTAACATTAGTGATCATGCTTCCAGCGACTTTTCCCATCCTTCTTGTGTTACGACATAAATGGAACAGCAATAGGATACCGGGATCTATTGGAAAAAAGAAATTGAAACTGATAATATTCAATTGAGTAAAACTTCATTTTTCACTATCAGGGATTCCACATACGAACCCTGAATTTCAGTGAACTGAAGTGAATTTAATATGTTATAGCAAATGAAGTTCATTTACGTTGTTACATTAAACGGCACTGGGGCGCTTGTGCCAGTCGATGTTTTCATAAGCCTATAACATCAGTTAACCTATAGTATATGCTAACTAATCTTTCATAACTTTTACCTGCTTTTTACCTCTGTTCAACTATATTCCTTTGAAAATATTTTTTATTTCAGTTGTTGAAAATGAGTCCGATTTAGTTACTCGAGTCCTATATGTACAGTGTTACCCAAAAAAAGGTTTACCCATGTTTAAAATGTCATAACTTTGTAACGAATTAAGATATTTTGGATCTGTTTGCTTTATTCGACGTAGAATATAATTGTCTATCAGTTTCTGCACATTTTTAAAAATACATAGCCACTTCATAACATTTAACAGGTAAAAAATAGGTACCAAAATGAAAGTTGCGCAAGAATTGCTAATTAAAGTTGGTTCGGCAAAATATTACAGGAATATCTCGTACTTCATTTCATCAGATTTGTAAAGATTTTAAACTGTATCCGTACAGGATGGAAATCAAACAACTTAGTGAAGATGGCTTACAACGCCGCAAGATATTTGCGGATTGGTTTATCAGAAAGCCGGTACGTTTCTCAGAACAAATTATCATTGGAGATGAGGCGGCTTTCTGTATGAATGGATCTGTCAACAAGCAGATTCATAGACATTGGGCTCCAAAATATGTTCCACCAAAAATCATACCTGGGAAAATAATAATTCCAGAGAAAAATTATCACATTGGATCGGTATTTGTGGAAATGGAAAAATAACTGGACCGATTTTTACAGATGGAAATATGAATAGGGAATAAATATCTTGACATGCTGAATCAAGAAATTATCCCCCATTTAAATACTGCATGTAAAAACAGACTGAATCGTTATTGGTGGGTTCAAGATGGAGCACCGGCTCACAGATCACTAATTGTAAAGAAACGCTTGTTGGAAATCTTCTATAACCGCATAATTGCTGTGGGCCATGTTATCGAATGGCCTCCCCGAAATCCGGATTTAACACCATGTGATTATTTTTTATGGGGACATTTGAAAAACAAAGTGTATGCAACTCCTCCAATCAATTTAGATGACTTGAGGATGCGCATCACGGCAGAGGTTAAGATTTTAAAAGATAATCCACATCGTGTGAAAAAAGTAATGAAAAGCATGAGAAAAAGAGCCCAGGTTTGCGTAAATAGGAATGGCGATCAAGTAGAAGGAAGGGGATAGTAAAGACAATTGTGTTCAATAAAAAATGGTTTTCCTTCTATTATTTCAAATACAGGTTCTTTAAGTGAAAAACGATGTACAGAAACTGTTATTTTATTTACTGGGGTTCATGAACTTTAATTAGTAATTCTTGCGCAACTTTTATTTTGGTGTCTATTAGTTAACTATTAAATGTTATGGAGTGGCTACATATTTTTAAAAATGTGCAGAGACTGATAGACAATTATATTCTACGTCGAATAAAGCAAACAGATTCAAAATATCTTAATTCGTTACAAAGTTATGACATTTTAAACATGGGTAAACCTTTTTTGGGTCATGCTGTATATAGTCACTGGCTTACACTTCTTTAATTAATATACATCATAAATTGTGGCTTTGACAACACCAACTGTTGGTTTAGTAACTTCGAAGAAGTCTAGTTTGCAATCTGGTGTGGACGTTACTAAATTAAATAATTTAATTGGCTAAATTATGTTGTTGCGGAACCGAGAAAAACGTTAACGCTTTTAGCCTTTGATAATAATATTTAAGTGTTACATTGCTTTAAAAGATTGGTAAGAATCTCTCTGATTGTCTTTACCTATTTAGGTTAGGCTGTTATGCCATCTCTTCTAATGAAGCCATTCTCGTTTCCACAGGCTTATAACTGGTAGTCGCTGTTAGTGTCTAGGGAAATTGTTTAGATTAGTTCATGTTTTTGCGTAGCTGGCTTTGTAATCATTAAATCTTAAGACAGTTTCGATGGGCGGTTGCGTGTAAAGGTAAGAAATTTTTGTAAGTTTCCTGTAAATGTGTCTCCTTTGCCTCTTCGCTCTAACTTTTGTGACGAATAGATTTTGAATAGGAAAACAGATCATATCCTAAATTTTTTAATATTTGAGCAATTACAACGGTAAATATTAGGAAAATATATTTTCTTAAGGAATCGTTTGTAAGTTTTAAATGAGTGTGAGGAAAATGCACATTTTATTCAACTTTCGTTGACTGAGAGCTAAGTTTCATTTGATTTTTGCTGCTCCGTTTTTTCAACGAGTCGTCTGCTCGCTGCTGTTTTCTATAGCCATGATTATCAATATGAACAAATTATTTTCTCATTTCTTAAGTTTTTTCTCAGAGTAAAATTATATTCTTTCTGCCTGTTCGTTAAGTACTCATTTGTTTCTTTTTCGGTTTACATCATTTTCATATTACTATGTTTGAAAATACTTGAGCTTATTTAGTATTGAAGTATTTACTATGCATTTTCTGCATTTATTCCGTAGTTCCGATCCTTAACCTCTCTGCTTCGTACTGCTTCCTCTGCTCTTCTGCCCGTACCCTCACTTGTTCGGCCGCTCCCTTAGCTCTTTATATATTGAAGATCCTGCTAGCGACGTTAGTGAAGTCCAGTTACAGATACATTACATTCATGACGCACCTTTCTCTCGTGTTGGAGGAAGTGCTTGTAACTCACTGTGTCAGCGAGACCAGACACTTTTGAGACCAGGAATTTTCAAGACGCTCTAAATTTCAGCTCTGCCTGTGCTGCACTGCATGAAGAAAGAGGATTTTCAGCCTCTTATTTTTTGCCCTTGGTAGTCACTTCTTACGGGGCATTAAAAGCTAAGAAGAGTAAATTATTGTTTTACAAAAAGTGAAGTACAGATACAGTATGTATATTATGCACTTCTTCTCCAGCTAAAAAGATTAACAATCATCTTCCTTGATCACATTGCGGCCGAGATAAAATTATTTACTTTTTTCGATATCTTGATTTACGAATGAAACAACTTTTAATTTAGTGTTCCGATTTGAATTTTTCTTCCTAGTGGCATTTCACATGTGTCTATATCAATAAATAGTGAAACTCTTGCGCATGAAATAAGAACAGATATTCAGATCGTATAATCACACACTGTGAACCTTATGCATGACCTTTCGATGGTGGACTTCGTTACCTCACTATTCGAATAAATCAGCTTTTTAATTTGGGAAAATTAAAATCTATACTAATTGTTTCTTAGTTCCTCTCCTTGTTGATAAAAGTTTTTGTTTCACTGAAACGGGATAACAGATATTTGGAGACAACCTTCTGTATTGTAATCGTCCCTTGTTGTATGGTTCAGGTCTATTTTGTTTATCTTTTTTGCTTGGATTCACTTTTTGTACCCCAACGCCACCTCGAGCAATCAAACAACCTACCATTGGCTTCTCGTGTTCTGTTGTGTTTTAAGTGTCGCACTTCATCGGGCCCGCACTTCTTGCAGATGGCATGTCGAGGATTTCTCATCTGAACACCTCTTGGCAAGATCGACCTGCTTCCTTGCATCATCAACATGTCTTCAGGTAAATATTAGAACTCTGGGCTTCTGAGTAATTGGTGGTTCTTAAAGGATGCTCCGAATGGTTTCCCTTCGGTAAGTGTTCCGTTCATGTAAAAAAAAGTTTTGACTTCCTGCGGTTTCTAAAAATACTTGGCTGTCAGTACAGTCAGAAATGCAAGATAATTGTCTTTGAAATCATGGAGCTCACTCTTGGAAAAAGAGCTAGAGGCACATTCTGTATTTTCAATTAATCGCGTCTGATTTGGCTCTGTAGAATGACTCTCGGAGTTAAAATATGAATTGTGAATAAAATATGGAACATATGAAGTATGAACAGTTCTATGCCCACTTGACTGTCAGCCATACTTGGTCTAATTTCCCATTTACCTGAGATACGGTGCGAGAAAATCGCGCTATTTAACTTCATTTCGAGTTCATTAAAAAGTTTCGCAGCATAGATTTTTGGTTTGCCTAATTATGAACAGCTGCTGTGCATATTTACATTAATATTCAAGCATGATACGACTAACCTCGGAGTCTCTTCTGGAATCGTTTTCAATTCCAGGTGAGCTTTCTTTCATTGTATGGCACACTTTTTGTTGTCTGTTTTGTGCAGTGGAAGTCACCCGTTCCTTTCTTATCTTAATGTTAGCCTACATTTTTGAAGAGTGAGCAACCTTTTCTCCAGCTTTGGAATGCTTGGCTGTTGCACAAAATTTCTTCTTGTTCATGTTTGAGTTGCTTAGTTTCAATAAGTTGAATTCTGTGTTTAGTTATTGTTATTTTTATTCATTTACTCACCTATTTATTCCTACTACATTATTTCACTATATTATTTATATTTTGCTAAGTTTTCTAGTCTCTCTGAATCCAACGCTTAAAATTTCTGTATAGTGATGGAAATATTAGGGACTTGCGACTGCGTACAGAACGGTAAAGATACTGTTTGAATTTTTTTTTTGAGGCGGTACAGACTTTTCTTTCCTGATTCTTCCTGTTGCTTATTCTTTGTTTGTTTGAATTTGTCTGTTCGAAGGGTTTCTTTTTTCTTCATCCTATCTTTGATTCTTTTCTATTTCTAACAATTTTTTATGCTAAATGTTGATCGCGCTTCTTAGTTTGTCAATTGTTTCTATGCTTCCACCCATTATGTAACTGTAAGGTACAATATGTGGCTATCATTTATGTTTGCTTCCCTCACATTTCAATGTATCATGTTTCCATCTTTCATGTTTCATCGCTGAAGTTGACATCTCTCATTTCTTCATACCTCATGTTTCAGTTTCATGTTTTTTTATTTGCCTTGTACCTACTTCTTTTGCTTATTTCTTTGTTATTCATTTACGTATTCATTTTTTCCCAGTTTTCATGTTTTCACTTCTATTATTTTCATCTTTCTCATTATTTGACCACGGTTATTACAAATAATTTCACCTTCTTCTTCTTCCCCTTCATCATTCCTTTTTCTTCTCAGTTCTCTTCTTCGTCATTTATTGGTTTTTAACTTTTTGTTCGCCTATTTTTGTATGTTTTTACCCTTTACAGTTTATTTTTTTCTTTATCCTTATCTTATGTCAATTCCTTTCTGTTCTCATTCATTTTTTTATTGATTTTATTTTATTTATTTTTATTTTGCTTTTTTTCTCTTTTCTCTTCACTTATTTCATTCCACTTTTAACTATTTTCATTTTTTTTTTGGCTTCCATTCGTCTTCTCCCTTCAGTAACTCATCTTTTGTCCTAATGCTTCATTTTTGTTAGTCTTTGCTCAACGACTGTTCGTATTACTCTTCATTTTACCCCAATTCCTTTCTCCAATGCATTCCTTCTTTTCATATTCAATCTCTTCTCTGTTGCTTATTTCTGCGTTCGTTTCCCTTTTCATTTATATACCTTCTATATAATCAACTATCTAGGACGTATGAATAGAGTCGTTAATAGATAAAAAATTATGTAAGATTTTTTGGGTTACAATCAAGTGGTCCTACTAGTTTTCCTCTAAACCGTAGATCTTCAAAGCTTTCTTGACTTCTTTCTTAGGTTGAAATAAACATCACGTCTCAAGCCTTATTCATTGACAAGATCGTCAATTTCTTTTCAGAGAGGAGCAGCAGTCCTCTTTGAACAGGTCTGGCAGTATCAGGGAAGAGAAGGGACCCTTAACAAGTTCTCCAGTACATGTCAGTTTTGGTGGTAAACGGGATCCCGCGAAATGCAATTCGAAAGATTTCTATGACGAGCATTCCAGAATGAGAGGAACTTTTAATGGTCTTTCACCTCCATCTTCTCCTTGCGTCAAGGCTGTTGTCGAAAAATCTAATTCGGTTTCTTTCGTCCTTGACTTAAACGATTCCTTATCAGATGAGAGCTACCTTGATTTTCCAGCGTCCCCCAGAATGAAGCACACTACTCCTGTCCTCGATCGTAAAAGCATCCAGAAATCCCGCAGCAGTTCTCTTGAAAAGAAACAAGGAACGAAGGTTGGTCGAAGTAATTCTTTGTCTAAATGCACAAGTGCTGGTAATTTTTTCTCAAGATTACATGCGAAAGAAGTGAAACCTAAACCTCAGAAACTCGCGACCGACTCTGACGGCGATCAACACATGCAGTCAGGTGGGTCTGTGGCCAGAGAACACACCACTTCAGAGAGTAGCTGTGGCGCAGAGTCCGTCGAAAGGGTCTCTCCTAACGGCCTGTCTTGGACTGTCCCCGTTGACGATTGCTCGCCCAACTCTCCTCACTCACCTAAACTGGAGTCCCCCCGAGGATGCTTTTCTTCCTTGCGTCATCTACATCAGCCAGAAGAGGACGAGTATGAGGAAAATTTGGAAGAAAATGAAGATAGTTTTATCGCTGGCATTCCATCTGATTTAACTCCTCTTGTTAACTTAATGAACGCATCATCGAGTTCACCAAGTGATTCAGAGTTATCCCATTGTGGTTCTCAAGCTGGCCTCACATCAGAAAGCGAAGAAGAAAGCAGCCTGGCCGAGAGTAGTGATAGAGTTGGCGATTCTCTATCGCCGGTTGCCGAGTGGGTGTCAACTGTAGGCGCTGGAGAGGCTATGGTGCCTTCTGAACTCGTCTCTAACTGCGGTGAATCAGAGAGTACCGATTCGAGTGACCAAATTGTTACCAAAGATTCCATTCCCACGCGTGTTATGGCTAATGAACTTCATTCTACGAGGGCGACACCGAACAATTCTACTTCTGGATGTACTGTTGTAAATGGAAGTGCCAACGAGGAACCGCTCAGGCAGAATTGAAGTGCAATTTGTTTGAAAATTTTCGTTAACGCGATGGCATTCAAGCTTTGTATGTGCATAGTTGCGGAAGATGGAGCCTGTTAAGGTGGTGCCATAACGCGTCAAAAGCCTGATTTTCTCCTAATGAAATAAGAAAGTAAATTTTTCCCTAACATTTTTACTAAAATTCAAGCTTGAAATTAGTAATGCGTTTGAGCTCTATCACAGAAATTGACTGCTGTATGTGTATGTAGATATTGGTTTATGATGTCAAACTGTTTTTTATTGTAGATCTCATTTTAGAGACGTTAACAATTATTGTTAACTTGTTTTGAGCGTCAAATTTTTGGTGAAGATTTATTGCATTGAAGCATGGGTTGTTAGCTACTCTTTGTATATAGCGATATTCTAGTCATTGGAGCCCATTGCGGGATGCTGAAATACGACTTTCTCTTTCCGACGAATAGCAAAGCTTTTATGCTTCCCGTTTTATTTTACCTACGAAAATGTTTCTTTGTTTACTCAGCTAAATGCGCAGCCAAATTTTAAATTTTATTGATTTTTAACCTCGAATTACGTTGTTTCGGCTCTGTTGTTCGCTGAAGTACGGATTAACGAAAGAATTACAAAAATTGCTTTAACGACTTATTTTACTGGAAATACTCCAATTCAGTGTGCATGAATATGTTCCGATGAGTAAACGAAAATTTAGCTGATGTTCTATTTTTGCCTCTAAAAAGCATTTTTGCTATTCCTTGGCTTAAGCAGAGTTGTACTGTAAAAGTCCGCTGTATTTATTACCATATTTTTTCTTTTTCTAGTTTTAAACGATGAGCGTTGCACTTGTTCGCAAGGAAGTGTATGCTTAGGCATTACTGGATAATTTGTTAACGCGTTAAATATTGACATTCCTCATTCGTAGTTCGACTAACTAATCAACCATACGAAATTCAATTGATTCTTAAACTATATAGAATGCATGAAACTTTGGTAGCTAGTGTGCTCGTCTAACTCTTAGAATGCTTTTCGACGTTGCAGGGCTTATGCGACAGTCTTGGATGCATCCAGATCAGACCGTCATGATTACATGTTCATCACCAATTTCTGAATGTTTACGTAGGACTTGTGTGGTCGAAGTTTGCCTTGTGAACGCATCTCTACGTAGATGTTCACCGGAAGATTGTGTCTAGATGTTTTTGCGTCATTTATTTATCTACATTGGGTCGAAATTCTTGTAAATGGTAGAAAAACTACTGGTAGAGTTATGCCCCCACCTGCAGAGACATTACTCCTGTTGTATGTATGAGGTCCAACCAATAAAACCGTCACGAGTGATTTGTTAAACCAGAAAATACACTGAGACTTTAAACTGTCAAGTTATGTTTTTACTTACAGGTATTTGTGTTTGTATTACGTGCGGAATTTCTGATTTTTAGTTGGCAAATTTGAAAATGTTCGTACACTGCAAAACGTCACTACACACTTTCTTAAGACCCGCATGGTGTGAATTTCTTAAACTTATTGTAGAGATGCATTTCAAGTTCAAATTTGATGTATAGTAACAGTACGTTGTCTACTAACGTTCAGAAGCATAATATAGAGATAATAAAGATATGTGATTTAATCCTAAGTTGGAGACTATAATAATGGTGCAATTTATATTGAGTTTTATTTAATTCGATCCTCTTTTTCGGGCATAGACCACTCATCACTGTTAGGTGATGATTATTTAACCCATTTTCTTTAGTTCAGATATTGAAATCGATTTAACGCTATACAAACATGCGTGGTGGGAAATGGTTGCCTTTTTTGAATAAATTTTAGAGAGGTCTGGCCTATACAGGATGTGCACGGGCTGCTCCTCATTAGTATGATGAAAAAAAATACCCTAAACATGACAAGTAAGTGGAAAAAAGCGTCGGAAACGCGAGCAGGATTCTTGGTTTCATTGCACGGAACTTTGAGTATAAGTCTAAGAACATAATATTACTGTTCTATAAAACGCTAGTCCGGCCCATTTGGAATATGCAATGGAACTCTGGTCTTCTGCCCTACAAATAGATCTTAATGAAATGGAAAAAATTCAGCGTAAAGCAACGAAAATGATTTTTGAACTCCGGGATCTCAAGTACGAAAGACGTCTTCAACAGCTTTAATTTATCTCCCTAGAACAAAGAAGCCTTCGAGGACAGCTTATTGAGACCTATAAGTATCTCAACGGCCTTAACAAAACAAAAAAACAAAAACGTATATTTCCAATAAAGTTGGTACATAAGAAATGTAACATCATTGGTTTTTAAAAATGCCTTATCATA
>VCRD01001791.1:0-19577 GCA_006783055.1 Trinorchestia longiramus
GTGCTTCTGATCACGATTAGAATTCGGGAAGAAGCTGTGGATAAACCCTATTACGCAATGGTTTTATGGTGTCAACTTCATTCAATTATCAGCTATAAATTTATAAAATACAGTATAGTAAAATCCTAAAAGAAATCTCACTAACTTTTTCTGACACCTGATATGAAGCTGGAACTGGAAGGGTTATCAAATACGAATCATGCTAATTTTACTTAATTGATTTATATAGCCTTTCACAAAATTTTATTAAAATCCTATGAAGGTTTGAGCAGAATTTCACTTAAAATCCAAGAAGTGTTTGTATTAAAACAAATTACTATTCCACAAATTGCACCTCTTGTTATGGGCATGATGAAATTGAAATACTATTTTTTTCAGCAGTAATCGTGGAACTTCCAGGGGTAAATTAAATTTTTCTTCCCATGAAATGAGTTAAAATCAATGATGCAGATCCTTTGATACTAACTGCGGACTAAGAAATACTTGCTGCAGGAGTCTCTTGTGAGTTTAGTGATGCTTATGAGGAGACCGATAACCTTTGCATCTGTTTTTTTTTCTCGTGTGAGAAGCGTGCGTTAAATGCAACAGATTGCCAGTATGAGTGCGTTGTGTACTGGATTTGTCTACTTCATATTTTGTGTCATTGCGACGCTGCCTGGCACTGTTTAAAACACTTTGGGGTAGATCATGTATTAATTATTTTGTATGATGCGCGTAATATCTAACACAAATACACGTTCTTGGCTCCTTGATGCTCATTCTAGCTTTTTCTAATATAAAATGTCGGTATAATGGATGAAAAAATACGAACTTCTTGTGTTCAAATTTTACTTGAATTATATATATACAATATCCATGCATTTAACTTTGCGCACCTAGTCTTACGATGTAAAAGATTTAAATTTGAAATCGAAATTGCAGTTTTACAGTAGCTATTTTTAGATATCTTGTCATTTTTTTTGCTTCAAGACTTTGATTGTCACTCTTATATACTTATTGAGAATCAACAATTGTCGGCATAACCTCGGAGTGATAAACATTTTGTTTAAAAATTTGAGTACCATTGTAAATTGAAAGCATTTCTTAGGAACTCGATTCCAATGGTCCGTTTTATTGATATTTTTTACTGACTTTGCTCATCTGAGTCAATCAACAGTTCTGAGTGGAACATTGTTCAAATATCGGTAGAAAAATTGTCTAATAAGATTCTGATGTCTGGCGTACATAGAGCGCGTGTAGCTGATTATTAATACAAACATGGAAGTAACATCTTACTCAAAATGTGTCGCTCCTCGTCAGAAGTGCACACTACGAACAGCTGCGCGTCAGTAAAAATAAAGATGCCTATAAGGCAAGTGCGAGGTAATTTCTTGGATGAATGAACTTTGCATACCAATGAAAAAATCATCAGTAAAAATAGCTGCTCAATCATCGACCATTATTGTAGATCATCATCGATTACATTCGTAGCTTCATCGGAACATCCAACGTTCCTAAAGCCCAATATCGTACTAATTTTTATACACACTCTCCACTGAGAAACAGTGCACCAAGTTTGGTTTACCCGTCTACTTGTTGATTTCTTATGTTTAAATGTGATCTTCATTAATATCTCGCTAAAGCAATACATAGTAAGAATATGCTACATGCATGAAGTAATTCGTACCTCATGTAATACGGCACGTTGAATTGCAGTATGAAACAGATGTTTTATCCCTCAGAATTTTCAAAATATGTGCTATTTACATAACTAATTCAACATCATACGACATTTTATCTCGCAGCTCATTCAATACGAATCATTGCAGTTCTGTTCCACTCTCCCCAGTGTGATGGCACACTCTGGTCGTGCGGATGACCAAGTTTCAATCTTAGTCACTTTTATTTTCGAACACTAGTAGAATTAAGTGATATTATTGATAGTTGTGTTTCAATGTAAGCACAGCGTCTAAAAGTTGAAAGTCACTAATAACCTACAAGATGTAAAGAGAATGTGAGTTCAAAGTTGTTTACATTGGGTGATGGTCAACTATGATATTAAATGTGCTAATAAATATTTAATGTGTTTGGGGTCTAGGAATAAAGTTCGGTTAGAGTGAGCCAAATTATTTTAGGGTAACTGAAATTCAGGTGTAGAGGTATATCCTCACTCCGCTGTGCATTCGTTTTCTAATCACATTTTAATGAGCTGAAATCATACAAAAATTATAACCAAAGGAAATTGTCATATTTAAGCGCTTGGTTACCCCGTTCACTTGACTTAATTAAAAATAACTGTGAGCAAGTAAGTTGAAATCTCCATCCGTTAAGAAATTAATTTACTCTCTAATCATTACTGTTTCTAATTTAGATACGGTATATCAGCATAAATCATCACATTTGTTTAACCCATCATTGTGTGGATCATAAAGGGCCTTGTGAGAGGTGCCGGAGCTAAAAAATAGTGAAGACCCTCACGCTTACTCTCGTGCGTAGTAATTCCAGTCGTAGTAACAACACAAGGAAAAGCAGATCCATAAAACTATTAATGCACTGAGCGTATTTTCTAAGCACTTTATACAATAATTTTATTTTAATATTCTATTATTATTCAATACAGCATGGTTTAAAAAATCTTCTCCGATCTTTTACCCAATTTACAGCTTTATTAACTTCACCGTGAATGTTAAGGAGGTGATCTTCCACGATGGTCTACATTATGATACGTGATATCGTGAGCTACAATTTTAGCCTCATCTCTGAGTTGCTTGGTCGAGTTACTTCGTTTGTAGTCCAACAAAGAGGTTTCGGAGCCTTCAAGAGACGACACCGTCGTGACAGACTCGCCCTTCGCCAAGCTCATCGACGTCGAAAATGCCGCTAGTCCCTGGAACGCCGAGTGACGAGACTGAAGGGCTGGAACGCCCAACCGAGGCTTCTGACTAGCAGCACTGCGACCGCTGTGTGCCGCGCTCTCCATGTCGTCTGGATTAGGGGAAAAAAATGTACAGGGTTAGCTCATCACGGAAATTGAATGGGAACTGATCTGAAGGAGTTAAGAGTTCTAACTGCAGTATTTCCGCATGGCGCTTAAATGTATTGTTACGCACGTATTTATTACAAAAGCGCAATACTGTACAAAATAGTTTTCATACCGCGTAACGAATCATCCTATTTCTAGACTGTTTCTTTCACTCAAAAGATGAGTACTACAGATCTTGTGAGTTATAAGTTTAATCTGCCCCCTAACACTGGTGCTCATTAGTAATTAATATGTAGATTATTCAATAATAAACCTTCGCAAGAAGTACAGCATTAATGTGTTAAATCTGTTTAAAATAATGTACAACATCTGTATAACATACCACTGCAATGGAAAGACGTCCAATGTTATAGCTCTTTCACTTACTGTACACTAAAGGGTCAATTGGACGACGCTCGTCACGAGTGACAGTACTGTCTATCTCAATTCAAAGAGGCTCACAGTCCTGACAATCTCAATTATTCAACCTCTACTAGTTGTACTGACGATCTCAACGTAAGAAGGCTGACACCTATTGCCTTACCTAATTTAAAGAAACTCGGCAAGTGTCCAGATCTGCTTTTGGTTTTGGCAGACTGCAGAGCGGCTCCATCATCACCTCCTCCGCTCTTTGCAGCGCCGGACTTTGGTTCATCGGAAACAGCGTTCGGCCGCGCGACTTCGGCGCGGCATTTCTCCATCTGATGCGCCTGAGACAGATTGCTGAGCCTGTTCACATGGACTGGGATTGGAACAATAATCTTGTGGCCCCCACCGCCTCCGCTGCCTCCTTTCCCTGAGCCCCCTACCAGGCCTCCTCCGTTCGAGCCCACCAGCCCCGCCTTCACGCGCTTCCATTTCGCACGACGGTTCTGAAACCAAATCTTCACTTGCACCTGTAAGTGAAGTCCAAAAAATTAATCTGCGTCAACGTAACGTTCGTGTCTACCAATATAAGACTAGATAGTTGGCATTATAATAGTTATCTTAACAGTAAATTTTCATAAGAAACATTGTTAGCGATTAAGACTGTTACTCGTTCGAGACACGGACAAGTTATAAAAACTGACTGGGTTCAAAATGAGTAGGCAGGCGGCATTTATTTTTATTTGTTCAAATTTTTTTATCATGACTGAATGGGAACGATAAGGTGTCCAATTTTATGAATGTTTTATTAACTCATCTAGCTGAGTTTGATAGCGACCCCTACAATTTGAACAAGTAATTCCGCTTGTTGGTTCATTCATTCTACAAACGACATGAATACTCAGTCATTGACAGTTAAACTTATTTTTATAAATATTACACCAGCAAAGAGTTATGTACCTCACTAAGATGTAGGGTTTGTGCAATGTGAGATCGCTCACTTAGAGTCAAATATTTCTTGGTCTGAAACTCTCTTTCAAGCTCCATGAGTTGCTCGGAGGTGAAAGCTGTGCGTCTCCTGCGGTTCTTGCTGCCCCCAGCACCGCTGCCGCGCTGCTCACCGCCGCCACCTGACGAACTGTCCAACTGGGCACCGCAGCCCGTACCTAGTGGACGGCACAGAGAGCGAGTTATTGCTGTTCGTACTTCTGTGCTCTTCGTTGCGCTATGACCCACCGGTGGGTCACTCAGGTTAGGTACTGTAATTTTTTCAAAGCTTTCTAGTGACTGTGTGAACAAAGTAAAGATTTGCACCGGCTAGGCAATCGCAATGAATATGTTAAGGTATTTCTTAACTCTTCAGTGTTGTACTTTTTATAATTACCGTGCCTCACTTGGCACTAGTATCTAGCACTTTAGCGCTGGTCTCATTTTGGCACAGGCATCTATCTTTATTAGAGTATCTTTGATACGTACATATTTTTGTCCTAAGAAGACTCTAGTGTTGGCATTTAATCTTAACACAGGTTTAACACTAGGGCACAAGCGTCTCTTTGCAATGGTATCTCGCTTGAGACCATGCCCCTCGGAAAGTACCCACGGAAGTGGGTTATCCAGGGAATTGGAGAATTTAGCTCTCTATGGAGATTTGGAGAGCTCCATTCCAGGATATGTGTTTATGACTCCACTTCTCACCAACGTACTTTAAGACTTGCCGCTGTTATGCGATAACTCGAGATACTAAACGCAAAATCGGTAACACGTACAAGCTGCTGAAGGTCGTGACCCCAAAAACATTTCCTCCTTGTTATCCTGGGGACCTAGCCCTCAGAGGGTTTTACCCTCTCTGGGCAGGAACAATTGGTGCATAGTCGGGCAACCGTCCGTGCTTCAATTTTCCAGGAAAAAATCCAGCGTCAATGTCCCAGAAATCATTCGGGAAATTAAGTATTTAGAGTTCTTTTTTTGTACATTTTTAGCGTACTGTATAATGTATTACGCTGAAAGTATAATGAATGAGTTAAACTTAAATTTTTCACCAGCTGTTTCTGACCTCAGGGATTAGTAAAAACTCCTGGATTTTATGAGCACCATAAGGAACATTCGTCATTGGTATCCAAGCTACGCGGCGCAATACAAGTTACAGGAAGCTGTTCAGGATTAATTGTATAATCAAGTAAAGCTTATATTTTTATTGTTTCCCTTAGAGTTACTGCTGAAGTCAAAGAAACCTTAGCATTCATTAATCTCGTTTAGAATAATTTACATCGTTAAGAACACTTTTTCATTCCTTGGTATTTTAGTTGTAGTGAAGAGACCACGTAGCAGACCGTAAATGTCCTGAGGACTTCATTTCCTTACGTTAAAATAAGATTTTTTTATCAATTAGAAAGTCAATGTGAAGGTGAAAACTCTTTGAATGACCCTCGTTGTAGAGGCTTTCCATACAGTGTTTATGTTTAGACCTAATCCAGATCAAACAGTTCAGGAAAATTCAATAATATTAAAATAAATGTTACCGTTGATAATCCAGAAAATTTCTCTGTTCTATTGCAAATAATACCACCCACCTGAAAATATTTTGTACCGTACCATTGAACGAAAGCTAAAAATCTATAATAGAGGAAATTAATATGCATTTGTTGTAAATATTCAACCTCATATGGTATGAGTAAAGCACTTTCTGAACACTTTCTTAGTATCTACACTATTAATAATGTGAATATTTAATTAATGTTTGTGCCCGCCGAGTGTTGTTTTGATCTGGCAGTTACTAGTACATTTGAATAGGTACAAGTTGTACATTTATATTAGGAGAGTTCATCGTCCAGGGCTGCTCACTATCAGTTCTCAGTCCGACGAGCATAGCTTATCGTCGTGTTGTACTCCTCACGATTGTCTCTTATTTTCCTTCTCAGGAATACAAATTAAATTTTTTACAACTCCTTGAATTTATTTAGTCAGAAAAGTCAGGAAACTTTTTACTTTCAGACATTTATTTGAAGCAAGGCTTTAAGAGCCTCTTCAGTTATTAATTTCTCGTTAAATAGGGTTTGCAAGATGAAGCTTAGAAGTCATTTTCTCATGAGAAAATTTGTGTTCATTTGCTTGAATTATTTGCTTGGCTAAAAATGATGCAAAGGTCCCACAAATTTAGTTCTGCAGTCATTTTCGCCTCACTAACTCTCTCGTTCGTGGAAAAATCTACTCAATTATCCTGGTCTTTTTCATTTAGTTAGCGCTGTCTCCCAAGTGCGTTTTTCTGACGCGGTTTCCTTAGAATTAAAATCAGACTCTAACGTGTAATGTTCAAATGAAATTGAATTCTATTACTGTGACGTATTTAGGTTGTAGAATAAAGCATTGGATGAGTGATAGACAGTAAGATATTGTGAGAGTCCGTCCTCCTCAGTATCATTGACAACTTCTGAATCCATCACTAGTACTCCAAGCTACTCACCGTAGGAGAAGCAATCCTTGTTCCGGGGATGTACTTTTCTTTGTAAATAAAGTTTTGTAGACAACCGGTTCCATTAGCATAATTCTTGAATAATTTTTTTCGTTTTATGGTAATGTTTTTTTTCACTTTTGAAATACTTCGAAAACACGGAAGTGAAAGCCTGGATTACGTAATTTTATAAGAAAACCAATAGTTTTCAGTTCCTTTTAACGATTAATGTCAACAAATAAATATTCGTGTACAACACTTGTCATCAATTCCACACAAGTTATGTATTTACAGAAGTATTAAAAATACAATTTGTGTTTCGCTGGCTTACCGGTTGCAGGAATTTCGACGTCTTCTTCACTGTCAACTGGGTCGATGTGTAGCTCCTCCAAGTCGTCTGAGAAATAAAACCATGAAATTAGATATTCTTTCAGTTGAAGGCTACAATTGAACTGATTCTCGCTAACACTGATCAAATAAATCATAGGTTGCAGGTGGTGAGCATATAGAAACAAAATTAAAGCACGGTTTTTTGTATATTAAACCATTTGGTCACTACGCGAAACGTTGTAATGGAAGCGTCCTGGTCAGTTATCAATTTCGCTCAGAACGATATGAACTTCATCAATGGTTAACGTATGTCTTAATACATGTTGTACAAAGCTAATACCTTGAAGTACTTGAGTGCATGCATATTCATCTATGAAACCTATGAACTTTGAAGGAAAAAGGATTTTACTTTTTACGCTGAAAAAAATTCGTACATATTTTTGGGTTGAAAACGTAAAAACAACTTTTCTTGGTGCTAGTTGTGAGAACAAAAGACAAGGTGTTTACGGCTCGTTTCTTAAACGGCTTCTCGCAGCTATAAAAGTGAATAAAAAGTTTGCAAAATTAATGTGGCTTTGCGCAAGTGTGCAAATAGCTCTGTTACTCACGTGTGAGTGCCGAGCGGCGGCGCGTATTGACATAATTGTGCCATTACTGGAACTTCCATCAAGTTCTCTCATTACAGGAGCCATTAGTTCTCTCACCTCCACATCGTTAGGCTAACAAATTGATATTCCTACACGCATGGAACCAAAGAGCCGTGTACCTGACGCTCATAGACTAACCCTTTCTTTTCTCCTCTGCTGGAAAAACTAAGAAAACGCACTAACTTAGCTTGAGTGGGCAGAACCATAATCTATTCCCTGCTTACTTTTAAATTTGCTTCTCAGCATATTTTAGTTAGTTGCATTATGTTTCCAAGGCCAAAATTCATGTTAGAGTTTCCAAACAATTATATCAATTTGCATTGGTAGATTTTTAATTCGTTATTGTTCTTTGCCAATTCATTCGCAAATAGTTTTGGCAAATAATTTATGTCCAATTCAGTGTTGAAAACTTTCACGGTCCTATATTACATAGGGGTTTCATAATTTTAGTAGTAGTTAAATGTAGAAATTCACCATTTTGTAGAACCGCCCGCCCGCTTTCACGACATGTTAAGTAAATTACTGCATAGGACTAGTTCTATATGGACACCTGCAAAAATCGCCTTCTACTGTCGATTGCAAATAGCTTTAAAGGAAGATAAAAGTTCAGTCTCACTTTTAAGGATGAAATGGTACACAAATAATACAAAATAGGGTTGGTCTGTTGACCATGTTAAGTTGGTGAACGTGTTTTTTAGTTCAAATAACCGGAGTGTAAGCTACCTGTTCAGTAAAGAGTAAATTTATAAAACTATCTTAGATTCCTACAACTCAACTAAGTTCTACTCAACTCCAGAGAGTGTTCATAATTATTAGGAGAAAATGCAGAAAAAATTGAGTATTCGCTTCAGCATTATATGAAGTGCAGAAAATCGCGTTTTCTGAGAGCTGCTTGCATTTTATGTTCTTGTTTTTGTTTAAAAAATATACGGACGAGAGAAACATATTCTCTGTGATAATCTTAAGCACATTTAAGAGTATAAATGGTGTTCATATTTGGCTGAAATTTTGCATTAAAAATGTTTCAAAATATTTAAGAATATGAGTGTTCTGTTATAATAACATGTACATTTTACACACATGGAAATTCCACGAGTCATGGGTACCTGAAACACGAAAATCTTAAATTTTGAATGTTGCATGTGGACCACTTGAATAAAAGCCTTTTCGTTGTTCATGTTTTCTGGCAAACTTTAACTTTTTAGTCAAACATAAGAACGGATTGATACTTGGCAGAAGTTGGATCTGCCTCATTACGTAAAAGGCAGGTCCAACTAAAAGGCAAGTAAGTCGCCAAGGTCTTAATCACAAGCGTTCTGCCTCAGATGGAATTGGAATAGCGCACGAGAGGGCTGAATACTAAGAGAGATATGAATAAATTAATTTTATTGCCAATAGAGTATACAGTATATATATACATTGAGTCTTGAATTCTTAATGCTCAACATGCAAAATGAACCTCAGAGACAACGCCGCCCGTCCGAGACAATAAAAAGTAACTGAATTGTAATTGGGTTACAGATGACGGTGCCCACCATTGATCTCTCTCTCTCATACGAGCGGAAGAAACTATCGAACATGGTTTTCGTTCAGAAAGCTCAATATTGGTTTCAAAAACTTCACAGTCTGTATAAAATTGATTTTTGTAAGCAAGTTAATTGTTTTCTTTCCTATTGGTAAAACTGCTGAAAATAACTAAGATATCGGAAGAATCCTTCGTGTACGGGAATATTATCTAGCTCTTTGTTAACTGAGCTTTCTGTTAGCTCTGTTTTTGCGTTTTCTTTGCTGCATTTGTTTATACTATGTAGTTTAAATTTCATGATGATTGCGTGTACATCATCATCGAAGAAATTAAGTTGTTCATCATATGTCTAGGTACCTTCGTGTACGTACCTATGTATGCCCAATTGCTTTCATTGGTAAGTCAGCGAAATAAAGTGGAATATCATCACATCTGAAACTATTTACCTATTTAGTTCGCTTGAACGCGTCTTTTGTGCTACAATTACAGCAGCCTCCACCGTAAAGTTGTGCTTTTCATCATCCCCCAGGATGAAAAACTGACGACTTTGACAGCATGGCGATTCGTGGATCAAATTTCATTGAACTCGCATTTCACGCTTTGCCACTCCGACACGTACATTTTCACGAGTGTCACAGGGCGAGCAAACAACCTCCTACTCGTCAGGTGTTGTGTTGGACGTCATTGTGGCAAGTCACCTAGTTTTCAGTCGAGCATTTGTGACGAGAATACAAGCATTCAGATGGTGGTGTGCTGCGGCTGAAATCAGGCGTTAAATTGGGAACTCTTCGAAGCGGAAAATGTTTCATGTTGTGGATGTGGATAATTTTTGTCGGCAGAAAGTTCTTTAGAATGTAATTCATGACTTTTTATAATTACAGTAAAAATGTCGATAGTTAGATCAAAGGCTGTACTATAATTTGACAGTAATAATTTGATATTCATGTTATGTAAATTATGTATTGCACTGTGTCGCTGTTTTTTCCTTTTTCCTCCAGTTTATTGTTAAAAAAAGAACGGTAAGCGTATTCCATGCTAGCGATTTCTCCTGAACGATTGTTCGACATCAAATTAATAAAAACACTAAATGGCTTTGCAATTTTAGACTGGACTGAAGAGAACTTAAACTTTCTATTACATTTCAACTAATGAGCTATATATTTCTTTGTAAATTTTATCGAAAATTGCTAAGTAGAAGTCGGCTCAAGTCTGCGAAAATTAATCTCACTAAGATGGCACTAGAGAGCTCTTTGCATTTTCATGAAAAATTTAATTAGAATTTTAATATTATTCATTGATTTTAACTACACTAATTGTGTGTTAATTTAATAAGCGCTTCAGAAGTGTTTTATTTTTCACTCGATAAAACTTGCGATTTCTTGCTTTCGAGTACCGATTAAGTGCACCACACATGTTTATCATTACAAACTTGGTGTTTTCCCAGACTTCAGTTCAGTAGTAATGTTATACTTGAAAAAATTACAATCAGAATGGTTAGCATTGTTTAAAAAAATCCGGGTCAGTACAGTTGTGATCTCCCTGTCTCAATATCATGAATTTTACTGAAATGTAGCTCACTGTTGGTTCGTATTGGTATCGAAATATATTTTGAGCTGAACTCGCTATGATGCAAGCTTTAGGAGCGACACTAATTTAAATTTTATAACGCTTACGTTAACATTCGTATCTCCAGTCCATTATTATGGACTAATGCTCATTTTAGTTGACGCTCTTCTCCCTGAGCCTGTTGCTAGGAAGCAGCATCTCTAGGGTTAGAAGAGCAGGCACTAGCAGCGCTAGGGAGCGTACGCGCGGCTTCTCAATTTGTCGAGCAATAAATCACACACGAGGTCATCACGAGCAGCAGACCATCAGCTTGTATGGCTGTGGTCACCGTGCGTCTTTGAGAGTGCCATTACCAGCGGGATGCATTAGCTTCCGCCTCTAAGACCAGCCTCCCATAATAATTATTATGCTCTTCTTTGCCCAATGTCCAGAGCATTTTTGAGTTTTGGTCGTTGAACCAAAAAACGCTTGTTCACGGTACACTCAATTTTACGTCAATATGCATTCATTCGTTTAACATTGTTACCCTCCTAACTTTGAGCTTCTTTTGAGCAAAATTTTATAGGTAAATTCAAAATTATCAAAGTAATGGACTTCTCTACTGATAAATCGATTATGAAGTTTATTTTTCTGTAATTTATGTAGACAATACTGAATCAAGTAATATTTTCTCTGAATTGATAAGCGAGTGTTATGACCACCCTTGATTATCGTGTAGCTGCAATATAGTATTTCCACGCACGTACTCGGCCATTTTACGATTCTTTCATACCTTAATTAGTACTTTACATAATTTTGGTGGCCATATTCAGTATCTTACAAAATGCATTCAGCAGAGACTAGTTTTTGATTCGAGCGTTTGTTGTGCGATGTATCCAGAAACAAATGTAACAGTTCAACTCCTGTACCTCTATTATAGGGAAACTCCTAAAGTTGACTTCGGCCAACCAAAAACATGGTCCCACAAATTCTCATATGTTTCTTCCATATTTTACAACTTGGTGTGTTTCTGAACTCGTGTAATATCTGTTTTAGCCCAAATAGCTCCGTCCTTATAATCGCATATCTAAAGCGATGGTTCTTCTCGACTGAATATAACGTTCACTTTACCACTGATGAGGGAAGCTCGGTGCTGGAGTACTAGCTAGAATCTAAAAAAAAACTTGCGTGCGTTATTATAATTGGCACTTTATTGAGTCGCATCACTATAACTGTATACAGACTTTTAACACCGTATGCAGTATGCAGTCATTTACGCACTAGACTTGTTCATTGGAACTTTTACAGATTGAAGAGGACAGTCCGAGCTTCCACACCCCGATGTTGTCTCAACACATCACAGAACACGAAAATAAATTGTGTGGTTTCCGCAAGAAACTGGTTTACGAAGTTTCTAATCCTTCATCGAAAATTCTTGAAACTGAAGGAAAACCTTAGTACTGATTTATAATAAACAATATTTAATATGTAGTGACTAATCTATGATTCCAATATAATTCAATACACTTTCCAGGACACGTAGTATTAAATTTCATAGAAAATCTGTTACATTTCAAACGAAATTTAGTATTGACGAAACAAACGGTCCTGTTCATCGGCCCCGTCGCTGCCAGATCTCGGTATCCCCTTCACTGGACTGAGCCATTCAACAATCTTGCGGTACTTCCATAAACTTTTGACACCGGAGAAGTTATCCTTATCTTGAATTCAACTGCAAATCTTCGTCTTATATCGAACGAAGCTCGTATTCGATCGGTCCATTGGAGACGAGCGGCCCGTGCATCCATCGTCGTGACGGTCCATTGGTCTCGCTCATAATGCAGCATGGGAGGACGGATGAGAATTGATCACTCCACGGCTGACTTCTAAGTGTCACTATTGTGCCCTAAAAGCCTCCGTTGTGGCTCCTAATGGAAAGTTTCTGTGATGACCTGCAGTATGTTGCCTCTTTCCCTTCACTGCAGACCTATGCTGTCTCATACACACGCTTGGTACGTAACGAATCCATAGTTTCAACATCGCGTCTTCATTCCTCATTGTTATAATTCGTATTCCTGTGTATCACATATTGAAAATTTATTGCGATCCGAAACACTAGAAATCACTGGAGTTTTCTAGCTGCATTTTACTGGATGAAATTTGTGATTAGCTCGCCATTGCACAGTGTGGGATGTGTAACTAATAAAATGTAATGAAGATAGTGAAATTTCAGAGGCTGAACGTCTTTCCTTCATCTGCGCAAATTGGGCATTATTAACAAACTATGAGGTTATTAATGGCGTTGTGGTTCACATCTTAACTGATCTGTGAAGTTATTGAATGTATCGACGCATACCGAATTTGAATTTAGAATCGTTGATTGCATTCTATGATCTTTGTCTCAAGTTTTACACTTAGTCTTATACATTCAAAGAAGGAATCATTGAAATTAAAAGATTTACCTATAATAATTGGGGCATAGTAACAGATTAAAAGCTTATCTATAGCATTAGTTAAAGATAGAAAGTATGACAAAAGGTTTCTGAACTTCATTTTATACAACACATCTATGGTTCCCATCACAAATTGAAAAACAGAAAGAAGAGTTATGTACTGTTGTTGGTGAATTTTATCTCCAGGTATTCATGTAAATCTGTTACGAATCGATACCGATTTTCACTGCAAAAAGTAACTCTGAAGTTCCTGCTAAACTTAATTGTGTCTAAATTATTATTGACCACAATATGTGCGCATATTAGTTAAACTATTTGCAATTGAAGGGTGGAAAGCACTAGTGGACTACTTGCATTTTTTCCCACCGGAGAAAATGCAAGTTGTCCACTAGTGCTGTCCACCCTTCATATAGTAAACTACTGGATCGTAATCGCCTCTGTCTGCGCTGTGTTAGCGACAGCACGGGAGTGGACTACTTGCATTTTTTCCCGTGGAAAATATATTATATTTACCATGGGAAAAAATGCAAGTAGTCCACTAGTGCTTTCCACCCTTCAATTTCTGCCTCTGAATAACTGAGCGTACTGGACACAGATCAAACACCGGCAGTACACTGCATGTGCGTCGACGTCACTCGCTGTATACTCCATTGTCTCATCGCTTTCATAATCCAGAGTTGTTTTTACCTCAAAACGAACATTAGAAAACATCAAGACCCTTTATACTTACGAAAAAATAAGGACCACCCTAATATTATTCCTGCATGTATATAAATACACGACGAACTTTATTATGTAGGGTTCATTCAGTCTCTACGCATTAATCATTTTCATTTAGATATTTATTTCTTATGCTGTATTAACTATTACAAATATTAATGATGGCTTTGAGACTCGGTGTAATGTTCAATTATTTTAAACAAGAATTGGTTCACGTCTTTCATTTATTAATTAATCACTGCTACGACCGAATAATGTACTGATGAGGCATACATAGTTTAGCTTTCTTTTGCAAAATCACAAGTTCATACCTCATTCAATTCACTAGAAAATTGTAGACAGAATTCAATGTCAGTCAATGTAGAAGAAGACAGACTCGTATTCAGTGTTGAAGTGTACGACATCGTAACTTGCATTGTGCCAAACTTAAACATATTTCTAACTTCCATCCTATGCGCGTGAAATGTATAACCATCATAAGCATTCGCTTAAACTTCCAGCTGTTACTTCATCCATCTTGATAAAAGATCAAACCCTATTTGTTGATACAGTATAAGTAATGGGAAATAATATAACAGTCCGAGTTTTTTTCTTCACGGACGTAACTCTACTCGTATGTCGCTTCCAATATGTACAAGTACGTTTGGTAGGAGATATGTTCCGTGTGAGCTATTGCAACTTACTAGTTCAAGTTGCTCCTGTTGTCTTACGTTCGGTAGTTTCATGTTCATCAGAATAAACAATTAGAATATATCATTTGAATGTCTGATTTTTCAACATTTATTATATCATTCAATAGACACAGACTTGCAATGAGTCTCATAAGAGTGTCAAATATTGTTACGGTGATCCCCTTGCATGTAGCAGCAGCCTATGTATATTGCCTACTTTAGCATCACATATTTTTTCCTCAGGCTTTACTTTACAGAAAATATAGATGTATGGGCTGAATGCTCTTCAAGAATAACAGCAAAACAACATGGAAAGTCAACAACATTCCTTATGATGTTTTGGGAAATATCAAGAAAAATATAATCTAAAACATCCGCCTTAGATTATATTTTTAAACATCCATCAATAATGGAGAACATTTGAAAGGATTAAGTTTTGGATAATAAAACTCTCATTCCCCTTTTTCATTTTGCTGTTGAGAATATAGAACATTTCTAAGTTGTTTTTTCGCGTATACTTCTTTAGAGTATTTCATGACAATTATTTTTGTATCAGTTTATTTTGCAATATTTTTCATTAGGGCTATTTTTAACTTCTATAAAAAATGCTTGTGCTCAAACTTATTTATTAATAAGCTTAAAGCCGGATCAACATCAGTAATGAAAAAACTACCCCATTAATTGCATCAATGATGCCAAAAATATATTCTTTGTTTAGAATTTGCTACATTGTCTCGTTAGTTTTCAGCTTTGTATTGGTTTAAGTGCATTCTTGTTCATCAGGAGTGTTGGCTAACGTCATTCATTCAGTCAGTAAATTTTACTCGCCGCGACTGAAGCGACTACAGTTTTTACACACTGACAAGTGAAATTTGTTGGCTTCTATAATACCATTTGCCCTTTGTGGCATTTGTAGGCATGGCATTTGATGTGTCTAACTCTGCGTCTAGCATTCTAAACTATATTTTAAAATACTTTAATAATCAGCATTAGGCCTTCAAGCGTTTTCTGTTAATTCTCTTAGGTATGGGCCCAATATGTATTCCTTCTTTTGCTTGACTTCATGTATCTCTTCTGTGTTTTGAAAACTCGCATGTACTCGTCAGAATGTATTTCAGAAGTTTCTTTGAGTTAGGAACGTAGTTAATATACAACTATAGTCGTACCGCTGCCGACGCTGCCCCTAGTTTTCTTACAATTCATTGCCTACTGCTTTACTTATCAGTATGTATGACTTTAAATTATATCTATCCTTTAGTGATGTCTATTATCTTTATGAATCCCCACCTATACCTATATTTTACTTTTAGTGGTGTCTATAGTCTTTATGAATCATTTTCTCCATCCATATCTCACTTTTAGTAGCGTATCATGACAACAGATTCTTGGTAGTGTTGTTTTAAAAGGAGCTTATCAATGCTGTTGACTGCATTACTTCTAAGTGTGTATTCAAACATGATAAATTTATTATTTTATGAAGAAGCATTTCAGTTCGAGTGTAATGCTTCATGCGATCTATATGGAATTAATTTTTTTCAAGTAATGAAGTTCATGTACAAGACTTGAGAGGTTTAGAATCCCTGCAGAAGGTTCACGACAAATAAAAATAATGCACGTGAAATTACTTGATACTTGAAAGCGAAATAATTTCAGAAACATGTCAAAGACTATCTTCTTACTTGACTTCACCGGTTCCTTGTATTCGGAGTCTGACGTGTGGCTGCTCTCTTCGTTGCTTGTCCCGGGAAATGGTGGTATTTCTCCGACGACTTCGTGACTTAGAGACGATCGAAGAACTGAATTTCTGTTATTTTCTAAGGTAGTGGCAGGTGATCTTCCAAATAATCTCGCGCTAGTAGTTGTGTTAAAATCTTTCATGGAGAGAAATGGAGGAGTCATTGGCGTGTGTATTGGACTGGAAAACCCGTTTGTTAAGGAACTTCGTATGCTACCAAACGGAACTCCTCCCATCGCCGGGTTCGTAGGGAAAGAGTATGGGGAAGAAAGGGGAGGCTGACCATAAAAAGGAGGTAACCCAACTGCAGCTACTCCCCCGGTGAGAAAACACGAGTTATACAAGTGGGGCAGAGCAAGATTCTGGGAAATCTGGGAAATTTGTGACAGCTGTCTGGAGATATCAAGCATGTGACTGGATGCTAAGGCTCCAGCATTTGTGTCATTTTCAAACTGCACCAAAGGACCGTTGTTCAAGCTTCTGTTGAATGGCTTAGACCGGTTACTCTCTGCTTTTTCTTGACCGGAGATTGTGAGTAGATACTCCATGGCAAAACTCTTGCTGTTTGTGCCCACTCTAGTGGTGGGTGACTTAGGAGGTGAGTCACATGGAGTCATTTCTGAAGAAGTAATCATTTTCACTGAGTGCGAACTAAAGTTCAACTTAATTTTCTTTATGAACGTCGGTCTCGATTTCACATTATTTTAGGAGAGATCTGAAAAAACAAAAAACGTAATTTTGAAAAAGGGAATTCGTCAATCTGTATCTCAGGCTATGAAAGTGATTTTAGGGTTTTTATAATGCATATACTTTTAACCATAGCGTGGAAAAATATAGATAATGGGTTCACAGCCGAACTTCAAATGTACTTTATTCACAATCAGTTTTTTCATCAATTTAATGAACTTGTTCACATAGTTTCGATGGCATCTAACGCATCACATCACAAACTCATAATTTTTGTTTGCCTATTGAGTTGTAACAGTATTAACTCGGAAAAATTGTCCTCATACAGTTGCGCGCGAATTCATAAATAACTTGCAAATTAACGCATTTTCTTTTACTTCACTGGTCGCAACAAAATCTTCTACCAACAGGATTTCCAAAATTATACCTGGTACGTTACGAATCAAAGAAACATAGTTTCAAGTATCCATAGTCTGAACTTTAGCATTAATACATAGAATACTTTCAGTCTTGAGCGTGTGTTCTGGGCTGTGACACAGCAGCATCACTAACGTGTCCTAACATCTCTAGACCACAACTACTCTCCATAGGATCACCCTACTTCGCTGGTGACCTGAACAACGGAGGCGGAGTTTCTCGTCTCCACCCTGTACTCCGTCTCGGCCTCCAGAGGCGGAGCAGCTCGGCCTACTCCGTGTTTGTGGGAGGAGAGTAGAGAAGAGGCTTCTTGACCAACGCATACTGAGATAAAACGCTGTGTCCAATATGTGCAATGTTAATACAACATGTGGGGATTTTTGGTATTTCGGATAATTTGTCAGAGGTAATTTGTCTCGTGAAGCATGTGTTTTTAGGCATGCCTGTGAGTAGATCCGTGTTGTACTTTTACTGGTTTTGAACGGCTTCTCTTATCAAATGTAATCTCCCTATTGAGTTTAACGGAACTGTCGAGGAGATCCTCGAGCATTCATTGGTCGGACGATTTGGCAAGGTGTTCTCACTGCTCATTGGTCAGCATCAAATCATCATGAAAATCATGAAAGAAGAACGTTCACAAAAATTGCCTCTCTGCCGCTCTGATGGCGCAGGGGCGGCCAAAAAACGCCTAACGAGCTCCTGCTTGATTGCTCCAATCATTGGTCCAAATAGACGCACTTCTCGCACTCTCCTAACTAGACTAAATTGCCGGGCGCCAGGTGACCAATTGTGAACTTTCTGTCTCGGGCACGCGTTAATTTAGCGTCATTTGAGGCGAGACTTCAGATAAATGCATGCTTGTAATATGCATGGAAGGCTCACTTTAAACTCGAGTTTCTATTTTGTAAGAGGAAATGTGTTTTTTAACATTCATAGATGGTATTAGTGTATGCTGTACCACTTGCCGGTTACATGATGATTAAAAGTCGAATCTATCGCTTTACACAGCAACATTTCCTATGTAGTTGAACTGAATTATTTTATGGTTTAATGCGGGTCCTGAAATTAGATCGTGGGAAATTTGAGTAATTCGCACATAAATGGGCAAATTTTCCCATTATAAATACATCTATACTTTTTCTATCATATCTGCGATTAAGATTATTGTTCTATGTATGAAGATGATAGAACAATTCACGTTCACCATTACGCCGCATTAAACAATGAACAGAAAATCAATGTTTTCAATGATTGATGCATGTCTGCACAGAGATGCATGTCTGCACAGAGATGCATATCATGTCTGCACAGAGATGCATATTATGTCTGCACAGAGATGCATAATGTCTGCACAGAGATACATATCACGCCTACGAAGATGAATGTATTCTTGATTTTCCACCCTATTTTCCTCTGTGCATATAGCACAACCGCTCAATTACTTGCCTCATTGACTTCCGATCTCGTGTGCTGTGATCATCTTAATTATTGTCTCACCTCTAATTCTTGGAACTCAAATTTACCGTCTTGGGGCTTTGCCGTAAGTTATTATTATTATAATAATATAACGATTTCATTTGTTTGAACCATGCTGTAATACATCCATTTGTTACAACTACGCTATAATACATTTATTTGTTACAACTATGCTGGAATGCTTCCGTTTGTTACAACTATTCTGTAAAGCTGTTACTTGTTGCAACTATTTTGTAGTACTTGCTTATGTTGCAGCTGTTTGCCATGATACTTGCTTATGTAACAGCTGTATGCCATGACACTTGTATATGTAACAGCTGTATGCCATGACACTTGTTTATGTAACAGCTGTATGCCATGATACTTGCGCGTGTTTCAGCTGTATGCCATGATACTTGCGTGTATTGCAGCTGTATGCCATGATACTTGCGTGTGCTGCAGCTGTATGCCATGATACTTGCGTGTGCTGCCGCTGTATGTCATGATACTTGCGTGTGTTGCAGCTGTATGCCATGATACTTGCGTGTGTTGCAGCTGTATGCCATGATACTTGCAT
>VCRD01001791.1:21890-38428 GCA_006783055.1 Trinorchestia longiramus
ACATTTTCCTACAGTGCTCCCACAGTTTCCTACAGTGCTCCCACAGTTTCCTACAGTGCTCCCACATTTTTCGTCACGACAGTGACAGTTGAGGAACCTTTATGGTGCTCCTGTGTACAAGCTTAAAAAAATTACCGTGAAATTTTATTTCCATATCAATTCAACACTCTCTCCTCATCTATCTTCCTGGAAATTATTTCATTTGTTGCACATATTCTAAAATATAAAAAAAGACTACGAAAATTCTAGAAGAAGATTTTCTAAATCTAGCATAATAATTCAAAAATTTAATTTTATACGTAATTCTTGTTACATTGATCGAATACCATATCTGCTTGGCAACCACTTCTCCTCTGTATCTTTTTGCTTCCTTGCCTCACCCTTCCCTCGGCGCTTCCCTCATGCATCAGTGTTTCCCTCGTGTGCTTTTGAGTTGCTCAGCCGTCGTCTCGCTCTCACCTCCCATCCATCACCTCTCTCCGCTTCGTTGAGGCTTGCAACATAAAATTACGCAGCGCCAAGTCCCTGACAAGCGCCACGACCCTGACAAGCGCCACGACCCTGACAAGCGCCACGACCCTGGCAAGCCCCACGACCCTGACAAGCGCCAAGTCCCTGACAAGCGCCAAGTCCCTGACAAGCGCCAAGTCTCTGACAAGCGCCAAGTCCCTGACAAGCGCCAAGTCCCTGACAAGCGCCAAGTCCCTGGCAAACGCCAAGTCCCTGGCAAACGCCAAGTCCCTGACAAGTGCCACGATCATGAGGGTTTCCAAATGAATGAACCGTGCATGTCAACATGCCTGCACTCCAAAGTTATATTTTTGCAGCAATTTTACACTGCTGCCGCACCTTTCCGTTTGTAAAGTTGCTGATCGCTCTGATCAGGTGTATACAATAGTTTAGTAGTCTACATTTCGAGGCATACGGGAATTAATGTTTTTGTCTTAGTATTACGTCTGTAAAAAAGATGCATGTAAAGCAAATCATTTACAAATGCTGAATGCACAGTAAGATTAATGTTCAGAAAAAGAGAAAGTGGGGACACTGAGGAGTGTCCTGCCTATTCATCCTCCCCACTCTTAGAATTGTCGAAATTAAGAAATTTTAATGATTTTGACTCTGATTTGAATGATTCAATTTTTCTCATCATTGCGAGAATCTTACATCAAACAGAAGTGTTAAATTTCTCTGCGGTCAAATCTAAGAATTATACAATCGAATATTTTTGCATATTTTTTACAATTTTAGTTACTTTATTAACTTGAAAGTATCTGTATATTTTAAGCTGTGTTATTGTTTCTGCAGCTCCCCAGGCCAAAGCATACTTACCTAATACCTAGACAAGACTCTTGTATGAAATAATCTTATTCGATTGTTCAAGGGTGTGGCAGTTAAATAAGTTGAACAAGTTTAATCTTTACCGAACATGACGGAGGTACAGAGCGACTATGGGAGACTAGTCTTCGAATTTTTTTTATTGGTGCTAGTGTGTTTGTGAAGAAAATATTGTAGGTACATAAGCTCCGTATTCTGAAGTATGAGCAAAAAGTAAAAGAAATGAATGATGGACATTTTACTCAACAAAACTTGCCAAAACTGCTTTAGCAACCGAACAAAACTTAAGTGAACTTCTGACACAATTTTTTCAGTGGAAAATATTTCTGCTTATTTCGACACATTCAAATATTAAGACGAGCTTCAGAATATAATATGAACTATTTAACACGTTGACTCCGAAGTGGTACGTATGTGTACCACTTAGGTTAGGTTCTGTAATTTTTTCAGATCCTTCTAGTGACTATGCGTACAAAGTGAAGTTTTACACCAATCAGGCAATCGGAGTCAACGTGTTAATGGCATACTTACGTTTACCTGTGGTCACTCCACACAAGGCACATCCAATATTTTCGTATTAAATAATTATCACTCTTATTGCTTGGACAAATCTTTAATTTGTCCCATTATTTTTCCTTGAGTTTCTTCGTTTTTCCCACTTCTTGTAAGGCAAGGGGCGTATAGTGAAATCATCTTCCTGCAGGATTGTCTACGCAAGAATCAATTTCCCTTGCAGAAGGAAAAAATAGGAGCGTGTATATCGTTGAGTTCCGAGTTACGTTGCTTGTTTGATAAAAATTCCAAATTTCATGGATAGCTGTTGCAATAAACGCAACTGTAATGTTGGCCGGTTTAATTTGGACCTCAAAAATGAAATGTGAACTTGCAAGGGATCTAAAATAATTTTACTTGGAAAGTAACTAGCATGATTTCATGATAGCCAGATTTCAACACGAGAATGTCGCGTTTTATCCTCACCGTGGCAGTCAAATTCCTACAGGAAATCCGAATAGCGAATTCTTGTGGGGCAAGTTATCGATAAATGTAAACAAGAAAGGATCGATACTTCACGGAATAAATCAGTATCTGTGCGAGGAGAATCGCCAGCGCTGATTGTGCTGCGAGCGAAGGCAGAGTTGCGCCCCGGTCTCGTCAGCCACGCTGATTGCGGCTGATGAAGAGGCTGCCCTCGAGTCGCTGACACTCCTGACGGCGTCTAAATCTTGCTTTACAGTCAGAGCTGATGTCTCGCTACTGAGACTTACAAATTATGACGACCAGCTTCTCCTTGTAGCGCTCTACTGGTCACGTGCTCCTAAAAAGCGTCTCACCGAGCACCACTTCATCATTTTTCTTGCTTGAAAGGTCGGTTAACAGTTTGTTGTCAGCTTTATAAGTTTTCTTGCATTAATATCTATGGAAGAATGCGGCCTTAGTGTATCTACGACTTCAAACGGGTTTAAAGCACACGTAGCCCAATCGCCTTACTAATTCATGACGTTTTATTTTGTCTGTTGTACAAATGACTCTGAGTTTACCATCGAGAATTTGTATTTGGCCTTTTACTCTAATAGACGCAAAGCTTAAAATGCTGCTAATCATACGTGTGCGTGATGGTCCTCTATTAGTGTTTATGTCTGTTTTTTAAGCAATGGAAACTTGTTTGCAAGAAAAAATGTCTCAGATAAAAAGCATTTTACATTTTATAGTTCATTAGATGGAATATATTTCGATTATTTCGAGAAACCAAATGTCAAACCACTGCAAATTTGAATCTAAATGAAACTAATAGTTGAGCGATACCAAAAATTCCGATAATTTCTAAAACTCTCATATGGATCTCTTTGGTGTGCATGACTAAAGCGTTGTTCATTTTTGTTGTATTCTTGGGGTGAGTGATATTTACATCTGGAATCAGAATGGACTTCGTCTTTGTCAGTGTGGGGGTGAGAAAGACGCACAGTTTATGGCATCTAAAATTTTACGCCGAATAGCGAGGGTTTCCGAACGTCGACGCTTCTTGACTTTTAAATTTTAGGGAAGAACTTGTGTAAAGTGAAGTTCATTGATGCTAGTTAAAATTTAGGGTTGGTGTTAGCACTGGGAATAAATTCTATTTATAAGCTTTACGATACTAAGAAAGTTAACGTTTCATCAGTATACCTAAAGGAATAGACAATTGCGTTGACACATATGTTATGAATGAAATTACAATTATTCAGAATCCAAATAATTTTAGTGAATTTTACTCTAATCATTAAGATAAAATAGCAACGTGTAAACCTGTTTAATTTTATAATACGAACGTACTCTAAATAACCTTGTTTTTATGTGGTGTAATTGTATTGTGTGCGCCCTGCTCATAACTCTGTTATTCACTTCCATTTCTTCAAGGATGCATGCCTCTGAAAATTAGATGACCGCTTTTGTTTAGCATGCATCACGGCCGAGATCGCCCTTATTGTACTCGCTGCGGTTAAACCAGGAATATAATAACCAGAGTAGTTATTGTATTTCGTTATTACTTACATTGTATTCGAGAACTGCTATTAAATTATGGAAAAAAGTCAATAAAAGATTTTGCGAGTTTTTATCCCACTGTTTATACTGTTCACACACTTGTACGTTTCTCCTTTTTCCGTACATGTTTCACATGTAATTACTTGGTAATACATTTCAGTACATTGTTTTAGTCCCCATGGAAAACAAGCTTAAGTACGTTTAATTTATTCGAAAGCTTTGTTGCCTGCTATTCAGGAGCATTTTTTTTCTTGTATGTCAGGCTAAAATGTTTAATTTAGAAAATTCCCAATGGTGTGATATGAACTACATACTTTCTCCATTTTTATGTCCTTTGTACATAGTTTGTGAGCCACATTACGTCACTGCAAGTCGTTAAAACAATATCAGCTTTTGAAAAACGTCTAAGTGTGTTGTTGATTGACTTGATTTGTGTTCCTGATAAGCATACACTTAAGCTCTGACGCTGATGGGTTCATTGACCTATTTAAGTGTGTTGAGCACCCGTTCAATTACTGGGAGGTCAACGTTCGAAATACACAGCTGCTAATTGTAAACTCTCATGATTGCCTACATTGTTTTGGTCGCAGTTGTTTTCCAAGCACAGGGCGTTTATTCGCATCGTATATGGGGGTCATTAGCTCTCTTAATAACCGTGCGAGTTTTAATATATTACCAAGCTTTGTTTATTCTGCACTTGATATTGAATCACATTAGTACTTTTTCCCATTATTTAAGTCTTGTTTTTACGTAGATCACAGACGAGTGGGAGCGCCATTAGACCAAATCAGGCCGGTCGTTGGTTTTGTGGAGGGGCAAATATGGCTCATTTTTCACAGGGATCGAGGACACTCGCTGCTCCTCAATTGTCGATAACGCCAACATCTTGAGGCCTCAGCGTTGCTGCGTGTGGTCAGACGCTTGTCTGTGGACTGAGACAGTGTCAACCAAACACTTGCTGTCATAATCTCATTTTGCAGTAAAATTGTACACATTATACGTGTGACTGAGACGTAAGTGTTCATGCTAGATTGCGAGTTCCTGCATGTGGTATCTAGAGACATCATGCGTGAGAAATATTGTTAATTTCCACTTGAAAGCTCTTCCGGAGTACACTGCATATCAGGAAAATTATTCATGTTTTCTAAACTCTCCTCGATAGGGCTTATAAAAAGAAACATCAATCATCGTCAAAACAATGAGAAAAAATTTGCCTCCAATTGTAACTTTGGCTATCCAAATCACAAATCTTTTATTGATGAAAGCTTGTGCAGATTTATTTTACCATTGCAGTAGGCCTTATCTTTCCGTTCCCTCATTCTATTTCTCGCCTCCAATATTTTCAATAACGTTATTGGCTTTCAAACGCATTGGGATATTCAACGATCTTCTGTAAACGCAGTTAGTGGCATCGGACATGAAATGTGGCTTAATCGCCCCTAATCTTCATACTACTTGTTTTTATTTATAATACAATTAGGGCCCCTGTATCACTTCGTTATGGGCGCGTTGTATAGCACAGTCCTACACGCCTCGTCTCCCGCTCACCTCCCTGATTGTGATTGGTGGACGCGTAGCTCCCGGACGCTCTTTGTGTCTCTGGAATGCATTCCCTTTTCTGCTGCTGTACATGCACATAATTGCTTGCAGAACTGAACGCTGAGTAGAAGGTTTCGAGATTGTAATTGCAAATGTAATATATTTATTAAGTAAAGAATCGCTTTGGTTCTTCCGTCTGCGTACTTTTCTCGTTGACTATAATTCAAAGCCAGTTATAATGTGTGATTATTTTACGTTTATGTGGTCTACTTTTGTCACTCACAGTGAGTCAACGTTGCAGTTCCGTGGTTGTGTGCTCATGAACTTTATAGTTAATATTAAATTGAAGAGGATCTTTTCAATGTATTAGTTACTTTTTATTCAATCAATGTGCCCTGTGATGAAGTGTGAGCAATGGGTTGGATATTTTTTTTTTGTAATTATGAATTGTAATTAGAGACATGCCTGAAGACGTCTGCGCATCCTTGACTTGCGTGCCCAAATGTGTGTTTATCAGTAAATGCTGCTTTTTAGATGTATTTCCAAACAAAAATTAATATATACATAAAATTTTGAGAACTGATATAGTGGCGTTTTTATATTTTCGTGTAGAATTAATTTTAGCTTTATTGCCTGAGATTATTGAGTATCAATGAATAATCTAATTTTGTGATTTTATTATCATTTGAAGTCAGCGCTCCATTTGTTTAGGATCACTTCATTGCAGTCTCCTAGGCACAGGTTGCTGACTGATACCTTTACTCCATTACTTCAGGGCGCTGCCCAGTGCTCTGCGTTGGTTTACTCAGCCCTGCTTATCAAAAATCATAACTTCAGGGACCCCGCGCAGCCCAGTGCTCTGCGTTGGTTTACTAAGCCCTGCTTATTAAAACTCCTTCATGAGCTGTGCTCATCAATAATCCCCTTTAGCTGTGCTGCAAAAATAACAACGCTTTTCAAGTGTCTGTTGTGGATTTAAATTCAATCATTAGGGATGCTAGATTTTTTCTAACGTTGTTTCTATATTCTCGAGGAGGCAGAGTGATGGCCAATTGACTCCAGTGCAAGCGTCAGTATTTCATCGTACCTGTGTTTTTGACCCATTGAGATGCTCTCTTATCTGGTGGAAATATTTTTGGGGGCACGTTTCTTGAACGTTACCCAATGTACTTTTTTCACTTCAGTCTTGCAACATTCATTTTTCAAGTTGAAGCAAAGAACTACACATAAGAATAATCAATTTCACACGTATATCAAGTTTGAACTGTTTCCCTACACAATGTGTCTAGTTACAGACTCCTAGAAAGTTACAAGAGTTAGGGACAACGAACTACCCCGAGAGGAGAGTGCTAAAGGTAAAAGTCTATCACTTTATCCTGAGGACTTATCGGTTGTTGAAACTATGACGCGGATGCCAGAGTTCATTAAGGCATAAATGTGAGCTGCTTTTGTATGTTAAAATAACTGTCTTTGTTTCCTTACTCCGAGGGTGTCACCTTTCCCAAAGGTCGTGTTAGGTACAGAGCAGAACTGGTATTGTTTGTTCAGACTTATACTTCACTATTGCGCCATATTTTACTATTTTAGTCTTGTTTTTATTTCGGCATGATGTCAGCCTTCCTCACGACTGTCTTTGTTACTGTTTCTTTAATTGCTAATTTTTCCATTGTTTGATATATTACATGCGTTCGCTGAACGCTTCCGAGTTGACTATGATAAGAACAAAAAGAATAGTAAAATTTTAATGCACTGCATTTTGCTTGTATTGCGTACTAGTAAATATATGTAAAAATAATTCTGCAGAAGACGAGCTTTAACTTGAGCTGTTACTTGCTGTAGAAACAAACATTACAGCTCCTTATCAGCAATTTCAGTGCACGTGAACAGTGTTAGTGTTCACTTAAACGAAGTGTCTCTACGTCCAGAAAGAACAACTGGCATTAACGGGGGAACATTAATCGGCGAATTTGTGACGATGTCGGTCGATTATGGAAGTGTGGAGGGTGAAGAAGGATGGCCAAACGATTGACACGCTCTCGTCTGCGCTGGTGCTGCTGGAGCTGATCTGGCGAATATTGAACAGGCTGCACACACCACAGAACGAGACGAGAGTGTTGTGAGAAATGAAGACTATTGGGAAAACGTGTGCTGTCTTAGGGCTATTCGGTGGGAAAAGAGAATTATCCTAGTTTATAAAGAGAAATATAAAATTATCCGAATATTTGTGGAAGTTCCTGTTTGCTGTGGATTTTTAGCTGCGGATGCGATTGTTGAGAACAACTCCAACTCATCTGTGACTCAGCAGTTTTGGAAGTGAAGTCTATTTAATGCTCTTTTGGTTCGTTCATTCTAGTTACACTCCATACACCGAGGTTTGTAATAGGCTAATGTATTTGGTGCTGCAAGCTCTTTTTGAGTATATTCGCTTCTCGTTTGATAATATGAGACACTCAGAGTTGCGAGGGCGAAGACGCCACCAGCTAAAAAATCCAATTTATAGGGTACTGAAATCGCACAGCCGAGCCTGATTCAATTAGTTAACCTGCAAAATGAAGCCCAGAACTCATTGATACGTACATATTTAGTTATGTCATGGGAATTTCCATTTTGCAAACTTTAGATGGCGTTCACTCAAAACTTGTTCTTGACATCTCCGCCCTGTTGGCACTCAACTCCTCATATGTGACAATATACATGAACATGATTTACAATTTATAATTGTTATTTAGAGTTATACTGTTAAAATTTTCGGGTATCCTAATTTCGAATCCTTTTCACTAAAACTTTCTGTAGATGTACTCATGTCAGCCTTGACTAAGAAAAGATAGTTTGTGCACCTGTTTTAGGCTTCGTTATCTTGATGCATCATTCACTGAACTATTAGAAATAAACAATTCCATGCTTAAAAAATGATAAAGAAATTGGGAATCGCTCGCCTGTTTTTAGATTAATAATTTCAACGTTCAAAATCCAGATCCGACGTATTCCATTGAAATATGTTAGTTCTTTGTTTCGTCTTAAACCACCTAAGACCATTTTTGCGTTCATTGTTTTAACTGACCGGAACACTAACCATTCGAACTTAGTATTAGCAGAGAGAGTCTCTCCCTGAATAATTCTTTCAGTAAATTTCTTGCATGCGAAGAAACAGGAAACAATCTGTGACGCTGGCATCCGCAATCGATCTGAAGACCTCGTGTCCGTGTGATGCAACCGAGCTGCCGGCACGTCAGTGATTCCTCCTCTTGGTTCGTGTTAGGAGGTCAGCGTACGAGGTGAGTACTTCTAGAATAAACCTTTCATTTCGTGGTGGACGAATTCATCCGCAGTCAAAACATGTAATAGTAATACGTAGTGTACACTACACGGTTCCCCGTTCGAGAACCATTTTATGACGAGAAATAGACATTGTGACTATGTACCGCAACTGATAACGGAAAACGTATGAGCTAAGATATTAGCTAACAATTTGATGTATTCCGGTAATACCTTGCTTGTTTGCTTCTGCTGGAATATGTTGTAATGTTTCGAGGATATATTTTGCACTCAACTTTAGTGTGTTGATATAATTAGTAATGATACTGGCAATTTTTACATTTTCTAGCAATAACTTTGACAGTAAATGCTTAAAAAACCTGTTGACTTGTATTCACAGTATGCTACTTAGTGGCAATTCTTGTTTTTTTAGGAAAATATGCTGACAATTCATGCGCATCAAGAAAACGTATCAATTCTAGCACGATTGTTCGAACGCCTCCTACATTTTGTCCTTTTTAACATTGGCTTCTTCATGGGAAAGTTTTTTGTGTACTATAAAAACCAGATTCGTGGGAATTTTTTCCTAAATGAAAATATAAAATTGAAATACATGGCTTTTATCAAAGTACCTTTGCAACAGTTTTCTCAAACAGTTTTGTTCCATGAACTGTAGATGTTGACGTAAATTGTGTCCAGTTACTGCTCTCTGATCAATGATCAATGCAGTGTTCTTGACGGCATTTAAATTTGTTACTGTTATTCCATACGCATGATTCTTATCAAAAATTGACATAGGGTGCTTCTATTAACGAATCGGTTACATAACTAGTATGTGTTTTTGGTTGTGTGGCATAATTTTTCAATTATGAGGAACATTGATTTAAAATTCATATACATTGCAACCAGAATTATCTTTCCATACGCCAACATTTTACGATTTTTCGTTAGCACTCCATTCGATTGCTGTGTTTTTGCAAGAATTTATTTTGAATATTCAGTAGCATTTTACTGCATTATGTTGAGAGACATGAAAATTAAAGTAGCTCATGTAGAAAATCAACCCATTAGAATGGTTGAATGTATACTCATGCGTGTGTGTTGCGACTTCTTTTTTTGCTCCTTGGAGACAACGCTTCCTCCTGTTGCCATGGTAACCGCATAGGGTTTGGTGAATCAGTTGCTTATTTTCTGTTATTCATTTTCTGTAAGCGAAGATGGCGTAAGAAACTTTTATAATTCTTGCATTTGTCCTGTGCACAGTGTACATGACTGATTACTTTAGTAATGCAACGAGAATACATAAATTCAATCAAACAGCTGCGAAAAATTTTAGTAACCTCTAATGGGTGGCGACTAAGAATACTTTGACCATTACTAAATTCTGTTAACATTGATATATGATCTTTTGGAGTATGAACATCAGGAATGTATGCAATGACAGCTGAACCTCTGGAGACTTTCCTTTTATTACCTACAATAATTTCTGTTTGTTTTCCATTCGAAGAACAGAGAAAATATGTACGGGAAGTCATGCGACGACGAAGGAACAGGCGTAGGGTGGCTTCTCAGTGAAAAAGAGTCTCTCAAGATCAAGGAAAGGAAGAGGAGACTACGAGAGAGAGCTATACTCCTGCAAGACCCTAAAAACACAACTATTGCGGTTTGTAATATTCTTGCCTTGAAAATTACTACGTTAGCCTTATATATCGACACTTGTGATGTGTTGCGTCGTGGCTCGTATAGTATATTTCTTTAGCGAATATTTTGGTAAATGAAAAAGAAGTTTTAAATTATTGGACTCCGCAATCATTTAAATTTCAGAGTCTAGAGTTAAATCAGGTCTATGATTTTTTAATGGAGACCTATCCTCAGCCATGATTTTCTTGGATATGCTAACACCGGAGTGGAGAAACTTTCTTGGAGTGAAGGCCGCACTAACAACGTCCCTTCTTTAAGAACGCCTCAAACAATAGATTTACGTGGTCCTACATAACAGATATTTTACATTTATTGGGACATTACATTCGTACGAAAATGTAACGCACACTTCGTAGAAAACATCAAAAAACGGAGCAAATGTATTTTAAATGATTTCATATATTTTCTACATTTTTCTCAACAGGCTACGGAATGCCGCACTTAATGACTGAAAAAACCGCAGGTGCCCCATCCCTGGATTAACATTTCATTGAAGTCTTCTTGAATGACAACGATTGTCATAAATTTCTGTTTTTCTTATTGTGAAATTTTAATGAATATTTCCTAGTTAAAAATATGTGCTTTCAAGGTAGGATTTCTGTTGGTATGCAAGTTCAATATTACATTTTATCTGAGTCAATAACCAAATAGGTTTTTGCATATTCCTGTGAAGAGCAACATGATAGTGAAATATTTGAGTAGTGTACGTAGACTTTTTTCTAGTTTTCTCTGTGTGGTGAGATTTAATGTATGACTATTGAAAATGAATAAATATAAAGCATATATTATCTAGTCAGACTTGCTTCTCAGACTATCTTCACACGTTCATCTTGCATGTGCACCAAGTAAATATATTTTTAATGTTGAATGTGATCATCAATAAGAGTACGCTTGAATACAATACATTTAATTTGAAACAAGTACCTGTATTGGCGGCACACGTCAACGTCTAATTTTTTTAACGCTTTCGAAATACAGCTTATGAATTTGATCTGAATATTTTCAGCAAAATTAAGATTTGCAAAACCCCCGTGTTTTCTCTAAAATGCTCGAAGGAATATTATTTTTTGAAGGAAATTACTCGTTTTATTTCATTCTCAACTTGAAATGGTATTTCCATTGTGAAATTTTTTTAATTGTACATATATTTATGTATTTCCATTAGGCCTCAGTTAGTTACCATTTAACATGAAGTACGTGCGCTCTGTTGCTGGTATTCTTTACGAAATCTCTTTTTATATGTCAAGGTGTGCAGTAAGAAGATCCTCTGGTTGAATAAATGCCATGTAATACAACTTAATATACAAATGTCGTCCCAATATTAAACAGAAATCAGCCAACATGTTAAATTAGGAACAGACATTTTTTTCGTGTTTAATAACAACAAAAACGGAAAATGATTAGAATGAACAGATCAAAATTTATTTCTCTTTTCGTTCGCATAGCTCCAGGGTAATCATCTCGGAGGCTTGAGGTGCTGCCAAAGTACAGCTAGAACATCATGACTGCAGCTATCAGATTCATTCTTCAGTTGATTGTTGTTTTTACATGCGTGCAAAAGTTTTTTTTTGTCATCTTATGCCGTAATTCCCGATATAATCGTGACGAACCTTTAAAGCCTGCTAAGTAGTAGTTACTTAACAGCAAAACACAGACTAATCAAATCCCAGACTCGGATATTTAGAAAAATCTTTGAGAGTAGGCATTACCTGATGATCCTGATGACTTCATCCAGGTGGACAAGCAGGGACTGGAGAAGCAACTGCACGAGAAGAAGAAGCTACAAGCTGCAGAGAAAAGACGAGATGAGGCTTACGAGCAGCAGCTGCAATTTGCAGCACAGGTGGCGCAGCAGCACGCGCAACAGAGACAGCAGGTTGCATGATAGCAAAACAAAAACGTACATGTCCAATAAAGTTGGATCAAACCTAGCAGATCAGCAGTACCCATTTGTGGTTATAGCTTGTTCAACTCATGTGAAAATAATACTGTCAAAATACAAAATACGGTGAACGTATGGATGATAATAGCTTTCTTTTACTTTATTGCAATTCAATGTTTTTTAGAGCAATACTTCTGCGTGATCAACCTAATTGGAAGCGTCTCTTGTGCGTATTATTTAAGCCAGGTTGAAATTTTCTATACTGGACCTCTTCTTTAAACTCGATTTTTTTTACTTTTTGTGGGCTGCAAGCCGAATTCTTGCAAATATTCGTGTACATTAATAATGAAATTGATAAAATAGGAACTGCAGAGGAACCGGTCACAGCTGCTGCAGAGCTGGGCAGAGCAGCAGCGAGCTGTGCAGCAGAGACGCTGCAGAGAAAGAGCTGCTGCAGCTGCAGAAATCCCGTATCATCTGCGGTACAGAATCCCACTTACTGCATTTCTCTCTTGTTAAGTTATTGTGTACAGTGTGCACCGTGCACGGCACATCCGTAGTAACACATGTGCAGCTCCTCGCAAAACACTTCCATTAATCACCTCAATTTTCATTGATATTTAATTTTTGAAGAAAATTTCAAGCTATGAATACATCACTACGATATAATATTTGTAGGCGGACGTACAGCAAGTATGGAAAATATAAAGTAACGGAATCTAATATATATATATTAGTTTTCATATATCACTTTACAAATTTCTAATTATTTCACTTTTCGGTGCAGGGGAATGAAAGAGTAATTCAGTTTTCAAGGTAATTTCATTTAGGTGTACTGTAGTCTGTGCTATCGTCCTCTGTAATGTACAAATGAGCTCTTTTTTGCATATTCGTTGTACATTTCTTGTTTTTTCGAATCCGTGAAGTGTACGTCATGAGGCTTATTTGACTGGTACACAGGGACTTAGTAGAAAACTGTGACCCTTGCCAAACTGTAACACTTGTCAAACTTGGACACTTGCCAAAGTGTGATCCTTGACAAACTGTGACACTTGACAAACTCTGTCCTTTACCAAACTCTGACAGTGTCAAACTGTGACTTTTATCAAACTGTGCCCCTTACCTAACCGTAATGCACAACTTTTGTGCCTGACCACGTCAGGTTCGCTGGAGAAGACGAGCTGGCAGAGGAGAGACGGCAGCAGCAGGGGCGTGAACAGAAGCTGTGGTTGAACGTTCAACTGCACGAGCAGCAGCGTCTCAAGCATCGTTGGCAGGCGCAACAGAGGTGTCTCATCAAACCTCGTTAATACTTTTGCTACTGAATTTGTTTTTTGTGCTAATGCAGGTTTTCCTGTTCTGGAACTTAGGTAATATATAAAAAGCATCGGAAAATGTAAAAAACTCGTTTAAAATTGAGAACATGAAGGACCGTTGGGACGCGTGGTTGCCTTATTCCTATGGCAAACTTAGCTAATAGAATTTTTAAAATTTTGTTTGGGACATATTAACCCAACAGTAGCGAAAGGATTAACAATAAGAATATTTGATACCGTTATCAGTGTAATTAAGCTCAACACTCTAGTGTAAATGGAGCAATGAAGCTGAAATACTGTACTCTCAATAGTAGCTATCAATTTGTGACAAGAAAGACACATGAGCTAGTGAACGTAGAGTAAGTCACATCATTAAACTGTTCTTCACCTTGATAAGACCTTTTCAAAAATGTATCGTTTTCACTGACTTTTTATTATTTTCTTTAACATAGCCAGCACCCAGAAGGCTATATCCAAATGTATATCTTAATGTTCTAAAGATTTGTATGCATAAAAATAAAGCAAATTATGCATCTTAAGGAGTCATAACCTTGTAAAATGGACCTATTTTTCGCAACTATGAAGACGTGTTATTACATTTGGCTTAGGGGCGCTGCAGAGTATCCATGCAATATTCAAGAAATTTGCCCAGTTGGTAAATAGAAATGCTAGATCGTATGTTTGTCTGTGAGAGTTTTAATGGTAAAATGTGCACTTGTGAGTTGTTGAACATTACGTCATTTTTACTAGATCCTCGTCGATTTTCTTCACTGAACTCTGTCAAAGCTGTTCCTCTGTTATTGTCGTTATAGCTCTGTCTCTGGGAAAGCTAGTTTAAAGTAAAAAATTCAATAAATTTTAGAAGTACTCAATATTATGAACTGTTTTCAAGTGAGACATTGTATCGTTTATTATGTATTATGTTGGTGTTGTGGCTCTTAAAAACCTGCTGTATAGACCTTAGACGACAACGCTTAGATCTCACTATAATAAAGCTGCCTGATATCAACCACTAAAAACAAATATTAAATTTTCTATGCTCTGTTGAAACTTTTAGAGTTGAATTTTATGTGAGCTCTTCTACCAGGGAGGCTGCAGCTGTAGAAGCAGCTCTACAAGCCAGAGCTGAGGAGTTGCAGCGCGTTGAAGAGCTCTGCCGACGAGCACAGCAGCTGTCGTGTGCTGACGTCAACGCTGCTCTGGTACGCGGCATACAAGTCTTCATCCATACTGTCTGAAATCTGTTCATTTGCACGCTAATGCTAATTGTCTCCGTTTTTGTGAAGAAAACTTGGATTTATACTTTATCATTGTGTTAATAAAGTACCAAGTTACTGGTGCTCTCATCGTTTCAGTTAAATTCGTTTGCGCAGTAGTTTTAAATTGTCGGTGGTTATGATGTATTAGAGTATAATGAGAACTTCGGAGCTCACATATTGGTGTTCCTAGTGAAGGGTGTTGCAAGAAGTTGTGTACGTGCTATCATGACTAGCCAACACCTGCTTATACATCATGTTTTATCACTTATTGGTTCAAATATGCTTTCAACATGCGATTATTGCCTGTTGATTTGGTTTAACTCACGGTGTACGTCTTGATCAAGACGCACAGAACTGCCTATACATCGTGACCCTTTTCTGTACTCATTCCTGAGAACTTGAAAAGCACAGGGTAAAGTTTCGTGAATAGAACGAAGAATACGTGAAACTGGTAAGAGAATGATATTATACTAAACATATGATCTTGTGTTTAATTCGTCTGCTCACCCACGCACGAAAATAGTTTAACACTGTATGTGTAGCATACTAAACAATATGTGTAAACGAGTAGTTTTTGTGGGCGGTTGTCCATTTTGTTGTCCAGTACACAGCTGAAATACATTGTGAAGCATTTAATACCGCCAATAAATTTTCAACACCCGTTTTCTTATCAAGAATGCTACTGAATGTGTGTAAAAATGAACAGGCACGTGAGGCAGCAAACCGTGAGGCTGAGGAGAGACGTCTCGCGCGTGAGGCAGAGCATCGTCATGTAGAGTGCGCTGTCAATGGCAGTCTCTTAACTGAAGACCCTGCTGTTGCCAGGAGCAGACTCGCCCCTGACAGGGTGCTATGTGACAGGTAAAGTTTCATTAATACTTCTCCATTAGTCTCTGCTTGGCATCCATGGTTCCCTTGTTCTTATCCACTGTGCTACAATAGAACCTAGCTAATAGATGTAACCTTGAAAATAGTAACTAGTGATTCGACATCAACTCGGTATGGATTGGTTGTTAAAATTTATCGTTTTTAAAACCTAGTATGAAATACTTGAACTGTGAGCTCCATTATTAATAATACAAAATGATACAGCAGGATTTATTGGTACTGGTTAACGCATTTTCAGCTAGAATTCGTTCGTGATACATAGTTAACTCAATAGCTCTACATGGTGGTAGATTATTTTATATTGAATTTTGAACTTAGTAGTAGGAGGAGGCTTCTAACACGCTTTGATGACCTTATGTGCGACTGCACTCCCTTCGCCTTTAGTTTCTTTCTTCATTTTTTATGTACGCTGTGATCTTTGTAGACAAAAATGCAATTTAAACCACTCACATTCCTCCATTGTTTAAATGTTTTCACCTTTCAAACAAACCTGACGCTTGACATTATTCTTTCATGCTAGCACAATAAAAAAGTTTTCCAATCAAGGTGTAATTATTTCACTGAATTAGTCCCGTAAACCATGGATAACATCGAACATGAGCAGTTTTCATTTTAAAAGTGTCATGTACCCTCTTTGCTTTGCCAGAGATACTTCATATTCATTTCTTCAAGAATTTTACGACTTCTGAGCATGATTGCTGGATGCTTTACTCGGTGTCCCTGAACGTATTTTTCCGTCAGATGGAAAGGCTTTTCTCCAGCTCAGAGGATGAAACAACGACAAGAATTGGAGGAGCAACTCAAGAGGAACAAAGTAAGAGAATATTAATTCAAAAGAAGAGC
>VCRD01001791.1:47154-66155 GCA_006783055.1 Trinorchestia longiramus
TAATTATTTCACTTTCGGTGCAGGGGAATGAAAGAGTAATTCAGTTTTCAAGGTAATTTCTTTTAGGTGTACTGTAGTCTGTGCTATCGTCCTCTGTAATGTACAAATGAGGTCTTTTGTGCATCTTCGTTGTACATTTCTTGTTTTTTCGAATCCGTGAAATGTACGTCATGAGGCTTATTTAACTGGTACACAGGGACTTAGTAGAAAACTGTGACCCTTGCCAAACTGTAACACTTATCAAACTCGGACACTTGCCAAAGTGTGATTTTTGCCAAACTGGCACTTGTTAAACTTTGTCTTTTACTAAACTGTGACCCTTGCCAAATTGTGACCCTTGCCAAACTGTGACACTTGACAAACTCTGTCCTTTACCAAACTCTGACAGTGCCAAACTGTGACTTTTATCAAACTGTGCCCCAAACTGTGACCCTTGCCAAACTGTGACCCTTGCCAAACTGTGACACTTGCCAAACTGTGACACTTGCCAAACTGTGACACTTGACAAACTCTGTCCTTTACCAAACTCTGACAGTGTCAAACTGTGACTTTTATCAAACTGTGCCCCTTACCTAACCGTAATGCACAACTTTTGTGACTGACCACGTCAGGTTCGCTGGAGAAGACGAGCTGGCAGAGGAGAGACGGCAGCAGCAGGGGCGTGAACAGAAGCTGTGGTTGAGTGTTCAACTGCACGAGCAGCAGCGTCTCAAGCATCGTTGGCAGGCGCAACAGAGGTGTCTCATCAAACCTCGTTAATACTTTTGCTACCGAATTTGTTTTTTGTGCTAATGCAGATTTTCCTGTTTTGGAACTTAGGTAATGCATAAAAAGCATCGGAAAATGTAAAAAACTCATTTAAATATGAGGACATGAAGGACCGTTGGGACGCGTGGTTGCCTTATTCCTACGGCAAACTTAGCTACTAGAATTTTTAAAATTTTGTTTGGGACATATTAACCCAACAGTAGTCAAAGGGTTAACAATAAGAATAGTTGATACCGTTATCAGTGTAATTAAGCTCAACACTCTAGTGCAATTGGAGCAATGAAGCTGAAATACTGTACTCTTAATAGTAGCTATCAATTTGTAACAAGAAAGACATATGAGCTAGTGGACGTAGAGTAAGTCACATCATTAAACTGTTCTTGACCTTAATAAGACCTTTTCAAAAATGTATTGTTTTCACTGACTTTTTATTATTTTCTTTAACATAGCCAGCACCCAGAAGGCTATATCCAAATATGTATCTTAATGTTCTAAAGATTTGTATGCATAAAAATAAAGCAAATTATGCCTCTTAAGGAGTCACGACCTTGTAAAATGGACCTATTTTTCGCAACTATGAAGACGTGTTATTACATTTGCCTTAGGGGCGCTGCAGAGTATCCATGCAATATTCAAGAAATTTGCCCAGTTGGTAAATCGAAATGCTAGATCGTATGTCTGTCTGTGAGAGTTTTGATGGTAAAATGTGCACTTGTGAGTTGTTGAATATTACGTCATTTTTATTAGATTCCCGTCGACTTTCTTCTCTGAACTCTGTCAAAGCTGTTCCTCTGTTATTGTCGTTATGGCTCTGTCTCTGGGAAAACTAGTTTAAAGTAAAACATTCAATAAATTCTAGAAGTACTCAATATCATGAACTGTTTTCAAGTGAGACATTGTATCGTTTATTATGTATTATGTTGGTGTTGTGGCTCTTAAAAATCTGCTGTATAGACTTTAGACGACGACGCTTAGATCTCACTATAATAAAGCTGCCTGATATCAACCACTAAACACAAATATTAAATTTTCCATGCTCTGTTGAAACTTTTAGTGTTGAATTTTATGTGAGTTCTTCTACCAGGGAGGCTGCAGCTGTAGAAGCAGCTCTACAAGCCAGAGCTGAGGAGTTGCAGCGCGTTGAAGAGCTCTGCCGACGAGCGCAGCAGCTGTCGTGTGCTGACGTCAACGCTGCTCTGGTACGCGGCATAAAAGTCTTCATCCGTACTGTCTGAAATCTGTTCATTTATGCGCTAATGCTAATTGTCTCCGTTTTTGTGAAGAAAACGTGGATTTATACTTTATCATTGTGTTAATAAAGTACCAAGTTACTGGTGCTCTCATCGTTTGAGTTAAATTCGTTTGTGCAGTGGTTTTAAATTGCTATTCGGTGGTTATGATGTATTAGAGTATAATGAGAACTTTGGAGCTCACATATCGGTGTTCCTAGTGAAGGGTGTTGCAAGAAGTTGTGTACGTCCTATCATGACTAGCCAACACCTGCTTATACATCATGTTTTATCACTTATTGGTTCAAATATGCTTACAACATGCGATTATTGCTTGTTGATTTGGTTTAACTCACGGTGTACGTCTTGTTCAAGACGCACAGAACTGCCTGTACATCGTGACCCTTTTTTGTACTCATTCCTGAGAACTTGAAAAGCACAGGGTACAGTTTCGTGAATAGAACGAAGAATACGTGAAACTGGTACGAGGATGATATTATACTAAACAAATGCTCTTATGTTCAATTCGTCTGCTCACCCACGCACGAAAATAGTTTAACACTGTATGTGTAGCATACTAAACAATATGTGTAAACGAGCAGTTTTTGTGGGCGGGTGTTCATTTTGTTGTCCAGTACACAGCTGAAATACATTGTGAAGCATTTGATACCGCCAATAAATTTTCAACTCCCGTTTTCTTATTAAGAATGCTACTTAATGTGTGTAAAAATGGACAGGCACGTGAGGCAGCAAACCGTGAGGCTGAGGAGAGACGTCTCGCGCGTGAGGCAGAGCATCGTCATGTAGAGTGCGCTGTCAATGGCAGTCTCTTAACTGAAGACCCTGCTGTTGCCAGGAGCAGACTCGCCCCTGACAGGGTGCTATGTGACAGGTAAAGTTTCATTAATACTTCTCCATTAGTCTCTGCTTGGCATCCATGGTTCTCTTGTTCTTATCCACTGTGCTACAATAGAACCTAGCTAATAGATGTAGGCTTGAAAATAGTAACTAGTGATTCGACATCAACTTAGTATGGATTGGTTGTTAAAATTAATCGTTTTTGAAACCTAATTTGAAATACTTGAACTGTGAGCTCCATTATTAATAATACAAAATGATACAGCAGGATTTATTGGTACTGGTTAACGCATTTTTCAGCTAGAATTCGTTCGTGATACATAGCTAATTCAATAGTTCTGCATGGTGATATATTATTTTATATTGAATTTTGAATTTCGGAGTAGATGGAGGCTTCTAACACGCTTTGATGACTTAATGTGCGACTGCACTCCCTTTGCTTTTGGTTTCTTTCTTCATTTTTTCTGCATGCTGTGATCTTTGTAGACAAAAATGCAATTTAAACCACTTGCATTCCTCCATTGTAAAAATGTTTTCACCTTTTAAACAAACCTGACGCTTGACTATTATTTCACACAGGCACAATAAAAAAGTTTTTCAATCAAAGTGTAATTATTTCACTGAATTAGTCCCGTAAACCATGGATAACATCGAACATGAGCAGTTTTCATTTTAAAAGTGTCATGTACCCTCTTTGCTTTGCCAGAGATACTTCATATTCATTTCTTCAAGAATTTTACGACTTCTGAGCATGATTGCTGGACGCTTGACTCGGTGTCCCTGAACGTATTTTTCCGTCAGGTGGAAAGGCTTTTCTCCAGCTCAGAGGATGAAACAACGGCAAGAATTGGAGGAGCAACTCAAGAGGAACAAAGTAAGAGAATATTAATTCAAAAGAAGAGCGTGTATGCCTTGAATCTTGAGAATTTTTACTTCGTTCAAACTGATTTGTGTCAAATTCATTCACATTCTAGTAGCCATGTTCAAATAAGAGCAATATTTTCAATACACAAGTCATTCAACTTATGTATGAAAGGGTTTGCAATAATTTGTTATCCGTCAATATACGGAAAGATATAATCGCATGTGTTTTCTCCTTTTGTAGAATTTTTCAGGTTTTTAATAGAATGTAGAACCCCTAACTTTCAAGAATGAGTTACATTATTACATTATTTTCATTTATGAGTTACATTAATTCATTATAGAATGAGTTACAAATATTACTCATGCTTGAAATATGTGATTTGCATACCATAGTGACCATCTCGAAATACTATGATGTGACGAGCGTGAACTCATAAAATTTTCCCATTTTTATTTTATTTTTTGTGCGATTATTTAATTTATCCCTATTTTTGAATAGGAAAAGCAAGAATTGTTGAAAAAAGAAGACGCTGAGTGGGAAAAGCAAGCAGCGTTGTTAGACGAGAAGATGCAGAAGGATCTCCAATACTCCATTGAAGAAAAACGGTAAAGAAGCAAGTCTTATTCTTGAAAACCGGAATATATTTTATATGTCGATACAACGTATGTATCATGCAAGTTTTATGTATGCTTATAGAAGCGCAATTGTTAGGCTTGTGGTTATAGTGAATGTTATGTTGTAGCCCATAAGTAGGCAATTTTGTCTTTATATTGATTTATAGCGAAAATTTTATAAATTTAATTCTTCCACTGTATACATTTTCTTCTAGAATAACAAATGTTGTTCTGCTCCAATATTTTCAGTGTACATATATACTGTGAAATGATATGAAATGACGTATTTTTTTACTTAGACGCATGCAAGCGGAATTGGTGGCCACCAACGAACGTCTGGCAGCACAACAGCGTCAGCGACGGCAAGAAGAAGAGCAACTCTACGGATCAAACCAGCCCACTGACCAGTACTTCGACGGTTTTGGAGTCTACGCCCGCTAAAGCGTGACTTACCATCAGCGCTTGCAGGACGCTTTTTGGAAGTGTGGTGACGTAAAGACGAGGTTGTGTGGTGTGTAAACTATGTATGGGGACTTGAACTTTTAACGTTACAACTCTTCAACTGACTGCAAATAACGATCACGGGAATTTTTTCAGCCTAATTAAAAAACAATGAAAGCAATCATTTATCGTTGCCAAAGACCGTCCGTGGAATTTTTGGGTGAGTTTGGTGTGATCACAAGTTAAATTTTATGTTAACATTTAAGTGATCATTTTTTCTAAGTTATTCTGTAGTATAGTCGTGTGTGTGACACTGATGGTTAATAAGATGACGCAACACGCCTGAATACGTTAAAAATTACAACAATGCGTTGTGAAGTTGAACGAAAAATCATTTCAAATTATTAATTGCAATGTTCATAATATGCATAGAAATCATTGTTACAGGCATACCAACTTAATACGCTTTTGAACTGACTGTTTTTCTTTCAGCAAACTACATCCGCTTGTCAAAGGCTCGAAACTCTAGCTAATGTTAAAGCAAGAAAAAAAGTGTGAAATGTTTAATAATTCAGTTGAGACTTACATAGTGGAGGAAGACGAAAATAGTTGGATTAACAGCTTTTAATAATGTGTTCATTAGTCCTTATATGTAGTAGTTTTTAGCTACTTATTTGTGTATTAAGAGATTGTAACTAGTGTATACTTGTTAAAATTCCGGCAACGTGCGCTACATCTGTCTCTTTCTTATACATATTTTGTTGGACCAGTTTCCCTTAGTATAACTCGTAACATTTTGAAGAAGTTTCCTGGTTGACGACCACGAAGTCAGTTACGTTAATTCAGTTTACTGCTGATTATCTTGCAGAAAAGATAGATTTTTTATTTTTATTTCATTTCGAGCTTGTGCACGATGCCTCGAATGAGCTTTCTTAGAACGTTGCAATTCCTGGGACAAGGAAATATGATAAGTGATGGGATTTGTAACCCTTTAGCGACCAATTTGTTTTTCTAGTTTGTACGTCTAAGCTCACAAAGACCGTCTGTACACTGATGCAATGAAGCACGCTGAGAGCCAGGCAGCCAAAAGAACGACGCTGTAACATGCCACCGCGTTCAAACCTAGTAGCAACCTCATATTGCTCACTGTTTAATTATTAGAACAATTCTCCCAGAGACCGTGAAAGACGACCGAATTGTCCTTTTAGTCGCTAAAGGGTTAAATGAAGGGGATTTGGAATTTTTAACCGAGAGTTTTTAAATGAATGCGGACTTCTGAATGAAAGGGAATTTTTGAGTGAAGGGGAATTTTAAGTGAGTGGGAATTTTTAAGTGAAGAGATTTCTGGGCTGAGGAGGATTTCTGCATTGAATGACGCGTCAACCGTAGGTTGTCAAAAGCATAGAATTACAGAACTACAGGGTGTCCATAAAGTCTCATATATAAAACTCTCCTAAGGTCTCGACAGCACCTCCTTCACAAACAGAATCCCAGAAACACACAAATACAAAATGCGATTAAAAACTTTAATAAACATTGAATACAATAAAATAAATCTAAATAAAATATTTTATCAATTGCATTTGTAATAAATTTTTGAAATGGTAGAGAGACTTTATGGACACCTTTTAGTTTCAGCTAAGCCTGCACTGGAGAATAGTTTAGGCTGTTGGCTGAATGTTACAATCACTGCTGTGCAAGAATCCTTTATAGAGCGAAGTAGCACTATAGTAATAACAAAATGCACCAATCATTTAGCAGCAATGGCTACAGGTAATAAATTTGTCACGTTCAAATATCTATAAAACACTGGGTACGCGTTTCCAGAGACAGCACCGAATTTCAGTTTATCTTGTTTTCTGAATGAGCATCAAAACTCATGACTTCATGAGAACTTTCCTGTGATTATTATTCCTGTCTAGGATTTTTTAATGTACTTTTTAGTCGTATTTCATGAGTTATTTATTGAATAGGACTAGCACCAAAGTTTTTTGTTTACAAATGTCATGAGATTGTTGATAATTGTTCCCAGATTTGGTATCGTTCCAAACAAACGCCACCAAGTAGTTCATTTACTAGTACAGCTATGTTTCATTTATGAAGGTACTCAATGAAAATAGTTAATAAGGTTTACAATTTGTTACTCTTTTAAATTTTTGCATTCAAATTCATATCATCAGATGTACTGAGCGCCTCATTGTTGACTAGATATAGTAAGTTTTTCGACTCAGAAAGTTATTGCTTCTTCCTTTTATTTCTTTTTTTAGGAGCAAAGAGAGCTCAGTTTCATGTTGCAAGAAGGTTGAAAAAAACGCTAACTAATTATTTTTGCCTGAGACAGGTTTTTATGTTCCTGATTTACATCTTCCGGCCTGATCCTCTTCTGTTATGCATTAACCAACGTTCATCTTGCCTGGAATGGTTAGTTATTTTTAGGTGGCGTTCGAATTCAAAGTCTAACATTTCAGGGTTTTTGTTCGCTTCCCTCGGTAGCCGTCGACTCCGTCGTCTGAGGCAGCTTTCCAGAGTTGGAATTTACGATAGCAGTTTACTCCGTTGTTTCCTGGGCCCTCTAAAAAATATTTGACTCAATAACTGGTCCCTCAATATTTATTTCAACGTAACCAGTTAAATTCTTGCTGTCTATTCTACTGCTAGGCAAGGGCTCAGAATCCTAACTCGCCCCCAGAAGCTGTACTGGTTTAGCTTTAGGAGTATTTTGAACTCTATTTTCGGACTGATTGTATTAGTTTTAATTATGTTATTATTTCAAATTCTACAACTCTTCTTGAGTGACGGCGTTGGACTATTGGCTTTAGGGAGATTAAGTTACATCTTAGTAAACTTGTAGGTTACCTGCTTTCTTTTCTGGTAAATGCTCCTGCGCAGATCCAACATGTCTAATTTCACCAAGCGCATCGTAGTTCACTTTAATATTTTCCTCCATGGTAGTAGGCGGCAAGGCTAACGTAGGTACTTTTTCTTCTTTGTCGCACTGACTTTGAAATATTTCTTGGTAAGACGGTGGAAGATCACACCCCATTTTCGACGGCGAGTTTGGCTTTTATAAGTTTTCGTGAAGATTAACGAGTCTTTACAAGTCCAGAGAAGGATTTAAAATTGCCGGGGTGACGTGAAGAGACGGACTCACAACTCTTTAGTTGCCTATTCCTCCATCACGATGAATACTGAACTGATACCATGTACTGACCGTGCCGTCATTCGTACATCTGTAGTTAGAGTGAATCTCTCTGTGTTGTTGACATTCCTCCGAGTACACCTGGAGCCATCTTTCTCGTATGCGTCTCCGAGCTCTTTGCAGCAGCGGTGATAAGAATCTTTTCCATGTCTCCAACACCACCCATGGGAACACGAAAATAAAAAGGAAGAAGCCAAAGCACAAAAGTAAATCAACTATCCAATTTCCCATTCTGGACTACCGAGAGATGTTCCATTTGTGAGATCAACTTTTGACACACAACACTTTTTCTTACCAAAACCCTGTATAATGGATACCGTACTGAAATTTAGAATGTTAGTCAAAATCCTTGTTTTTTCTGGTAGTCTTGAATGAATTAAGAATATTAATTTTTCTTCGATAGAGAATACATTAATAGGAATTTTAAACATTTTTTTTGTCATTATGTTCCCCACAAAGTTAGAAGTGTCGTCCAGTTTATTCCCCTGAATTCACGCGTAAAAGCGAAAAACTCTGTACGCCCATTGAAAGACATCAATATTCGTCTCAGTGTAAATAAATATTTTTTCTCTTCATAATGAAGAATTTAATATCACTCTTGGTTCAAAGGGCAATAAAAAATGTATTGTATAATTTGAATGTAACTAACTTCCGATAGATGAAAAACAGGTAAGGTCCTTATGATTCCTGATCGGAAATCTTAATTGTACTCCCATAAATCCTTTTGTTTTACTCTACTGAACCTTGCTCAGAGTGGTGGCAGACCGTTACCTCGTAGGCGCGCAGAGTAGTTCAGTTTTTGCTGAAGAACTGGCAATACGCCGCTGCAGATAGCAACAGTTCGGTGGCCTACATAACCAGTTTTGCTATCTCATATACGTACATACATATTGTTTCCTTGTACGGGGTTATTACTGTTGATCTATCAGCTACGTATGAGTCGCTCGAACGGCTTTTGGCGGTATACTGAGAATTTGGTTAATGCGTGTTTATCTAGCAACGCTGGTTCTCCTTTTAATGTATATACTATTTTAGTTAGGTGGTTTAAACCCTAAGACGTTTATATCTTATATTGTTTATACTTTTTCGATCGGTTGATAAGGCAAACTAGGGTAACTTTTCTCATTAATGATAGAACAATTTAAATTCATGGAACAGTGTAGTGAACAGAACATGTACTCTGTCGATTTTCACATTGTAATTACCAAGGGCGTTTTGTACATACTTCTTCATTTCGTTTGGTAACTGAGACATTTGATTTCGTAGTCGCCAAGTTGGAAAAATCTTTCAATAATCCGTTGAATTCAATCCCAGGCGTTACCTGAGGAAACATGGGGCTATAGAGTGGTATCTAGAACTACTTATAAGCCTTACTCTAGAAGGAAGATGTACGCATGATGGAGGGAGCATTTATTCCAGTATCACTGTACCCTGTGTTTGATTGGATTTTGCTTTCTTTTTTCAAGCTCTATACAGTTCTATAGTTTTATTTATTAATGTTTTGCAGTTTTATTTGTTACTATTGAATCAAAATGATACTGGGAATGAACTGTTGACGACATTTTTTATATTTCGTTTTGTTGACATGCACCCTGCCATAGTTTGAAAACTTTGTATAGATCGGTGACTGAAGTTATGTGTGATAATGCATTTGAAATTAACATTGTTTTGGCAGCATCACGGGGTTGGGTACTAACTGTCTCGCAATTCCATTAGAAATTGTTTTTCTTCTACTAAATCCGCTGTTCTATCACGAAATACCTTAAACATTAAAGTCTGCTGTTATAGATGCCAAAAACCTGTCCTCATTCTCGTGCGAATAGGTAGGAAAAAAGGGGGAAAAACCTGCGCGTTTGCTATGCGAGCCAACTTGTAGATCGCCTGCAGCGAGAGAACCGCATCAACAGAAGCGACTCGTTCTAACGGGTGCGGCAGATGAGGTCCCGAGGCCTGTGATATAACAGGATTGAAGGACGTCGCTCCAGCAGCGCCAAGTCGCTGTTTCTGTTCGGCGCCGACCCCATGCCCACCTGCCTCACGTAAGAAGTTGATCTCCATTTCATTGCCTTAAGGTATAAAATAGAATTAAGAGTACTTGATTATTTATGTGATTCTCGGGGCTGGAAGCTTTTAACATTATTCGTTTGATAATCATTCAAGAATAAGAGAAGGAATGGAAGTTTTTATGGTCATGCTTGGATATTTGCTCTATCTCCGTGGAATCAAATTTGAAATTCACAACCTGTATAAAAATAAGCAAATATCTACATCTGAACTATTTCTGGTCTGCAGTTTTATTTATTAGTGATAAATTAAAATGATACAAGGAATGAGCTATTGACAGCCTTTTTACGTTTCTCTGTTATTTGCTCACAATATTGTAGCAGATCATGGTACTCTTCGTAAAAAGAAGCATTGTTGTTGAAGTATTGGACCAGATGGCAGCTTTTACATTAGCTGTAGGAGCTTCGAAAGGCTTTAGGCTACCAATTTAATAAAATTTTACGAAAAAATATATGTACATATGTATACAGTTTTCTGTGCTTCGTCTACAAGTAAGCTTTTAAAACTGTGAAAGATCCGTGCTTATTTTTTTGTTGAAAATAGTTAAAAGTAGCGTAGTTAAGGAGTAAATATATAAACGTTTCAAGTACCAAGAGTCATTAGAGTTTTTTACTAATATAATCCATGCAATCAACATCATACAACATTATAACTGTAAATTGAAGAAATATGTCAACAAAAAGTGTAAACATATATTGACCTTCCACAATTTACTTGAATGAAATGTCAAAACATTTTTAGTTTCAAAATAGGATTCTTTCTCACGAGAGCAGATCTGAACCGTCCAGCTGGAGCTAGAAGCAGCACGTCACACACTTCCCTTGCTAGGCGCTCTGACAGTGTTGCTCAAGTGTCTTGAAATCTTCAATTGGTGATGCCTTGTGCAGATGGACAATGGACTCTATCTCTCCTAAAAACCTGAAGTCAGGAGACCCGGGGCTGTGAGCGGACCAAGGCCGGTTCAAAAGGCGGCTGTTCACTTGGGCAGAGGATTTGTCTCATAAATTTGCGATATTCGTTGTTGCGGCAGGAGCACCATTATGTGTGGTGCTCCTGCTCATTACTATCTGATCTGAAAGCCTGATGTGTTTTTTCTCTGACGTATTGAGGTGCTTCTTTTAATTCACTGATTGGCCATAGTCGCACCACACAACCAGTAGCACTTGACTGTGTTAATGAAGGTCAAGACATTACCCCTTTTCTGCATTGTTTTACCAACTCATCATACAGAATGAGATTTTAGTGACGATCAGGTTGTTGCATTTAGTGAAACATTTTATCGTCTCGAGAGCGTGGCAGATATTGTGAGAATATTGAAAATTGATTTTAATTTTGAGACTCTTGAAATGAAACAAAAATTTCAGTTCACTTGAAGATTGGTAACTCTATGATGCAAAAGTCGATATTATAAATCCTACTGCATAAAACGAGGACAGTTTATAATATTTTTTACCGTCTCAAATTCATCGAGCGTTTGTTAACTTTATGAACGTTTATGTGTTTTAATAAAAAATACTTTTGTGTTCAGACAATTGAATAGGCAGGACTAGAATACGAACCGCGGCTGTATGAGTATTGTTGACGAAGAGGTCAGCCAGTCCTCTGAAGTACCGCAATAACGAGCTGGGGCCTCAGTTGTCACTAGCACGAACCACTTGAGCCTGCGGTTGTGCAGTGACGCTCGCGCGCCTGTCTGCCGCTTTACTGTGGTGAGTGTGGTGGTCCACCGCCAAAACTACGCCAGTCAGTGCCTCTCCAGACGAGTAGAAGGGTGTCGTTCAACCGTGTTGTGCAAGCAAGCTTGCTCGGAATGTGGAAGTGTTTCGGGAGGAGTCAGTCCGCATTTTTCTCTGCTATTGCTTCCAGTGTTTTCCGCTAAGGTTCTTATTTATTTCGCTTGACTCCTATTAGCTCGGTTTTCCAACAACTAAATTTGAGGTCGAAAAAAATTCAATGTTGTCCAAACATAGCATTTTTTTGTTATATATCGTGCTTGTAATACTCATAACTAACCTAGTGCAAAATGTTTGAGTGGGAACTATAATACATACAAATACGTCTGCGAATTGTTAAATTCTTTTTTAATTGGTGACTAATCAATGGTGAAAGGTAGAAATTTTTCTTGGAATAACCATAGCTATCTTTTCCTGAAAAAATATTTTATTTAAAAATGTGATTTAAGAAAAAACATTGTTTTCAAATCATGAATATTATGTTATGAGATGCGTTAAGACCTATACCAATTACACCTCTTTGTTTACTTCTTGAATACTTCAAATAAAAAGTTGGGCTACAACTCACTCAAAAATGTACAGGAATGTTTATAATTAACGGCAGCGTTCATTAAGAAATACTTCTGATGAAAGAATTTGTATTTCACACACGCCCCATCTCCCAGCGTAGTAAATTGTTTCTTCAACGTATCAGGAGACTTGGCGCTCCCTCATCCAGCAAATGTCAGACTTTACCTGTGATCTGACATACGTATTTTAAGGCTTCTCTCCAAGGGAAAGCGGAGGAAAGGAGGTATGCTGACGGCATCAATATACTACAGGACTTAATGTTCCTCAGTGTCAGGCTGCCTGGTTATGCCCGTCATCCACAGCACGCTTCTGCGAGAGGCAGTCCAGGAGTTCGTGTTATAGCTTATCTTTTTTTCCTTTTTCTTCACTCTCGTATCTTCCTCACAGTTCTGCGTTTCTTTTAGCGCACTTTCTGAGCTAGTGTCTTTTTTAATTATATTTCTCTACTTCAGTCGAATATTTGTTTTTTTAAGATGCTGTTTGCAATGCCTAATATACAATCACGTTGGATAGCAGCGTACAAAAAATCAATGTATTTCTCTAAGTCTATGTTCCAAATATTCTGTTAGGAGATCATTTCTTTTCAGTATCTTTTTGCATTTTACAAAATTAATGTCCTTCCAGGATACACAGAATCAGTTTTTAGGTAACCAGATAATCCTCTTTTCTTTAAAATTGAGTTCGTTTAAATTCATTCATCATTCATTGTTTTGCGTCCATTGGATGTTGCTGTGTTGCTTGTGCTCACCGCTCAAACTTCGTAAACGGTAGCCCAGATGTACGCGCCTATTCCGAATTCTGCGCTTTGCCCCAGCTTCTGGCACGCACAAAGAACTCGCGCAGTTCAGTGATGCCTCGCCAGTACTCACAAGTCAAAATTCCATGAATTTACTTGAAATGCGGATTGATATTTTCACTTTGAACTTGTTGTAACAACCTCGATAGTTCATATGTCACTCTAACAACTTCAAATACGTTCGTGTTTAACGGAGGCTGTCATTTTTGTTTTAGATTTTGTTCATTTATATAAGCCACCGACACTATAACTCCAGAAGACATGAAACTTGGGTAGCGACTCAAAAACGGACCACTCAGCTAGTTCCTGTTATATTCCATTTAAGTCCCGTGCAACAGCCAAGCAGCCATGCTACAACTGCTGTATATGTTTTAATCTCGGCTGCAACACGGAACTTGAGGCCGCTGGGTGTCCGTTCTGTAATTTGTGGGAACTCTGGCTGAGAGGAGACGTGATGGGAGGCGTCATTATCACGAAGTCCGTCTGTACGATTCCATCAGCGATCATTATACTTCCTGCGTTGGGCGTAATTCTTGGCTCAGGATTTATGAAGAGCGTGCTTTTTAAACGAAGACTCCCTTTTTCCTTTCATCCCTCAGTGGTTCAGGAGTACTGACCGACGCTGAAACTTCCGAGGCGGTCCTCGTGTTCGTGATGTTGCGCTCACCGTATTATGTCCTGCGTCAAAAATGAAGGAAATGTTAGATCGGTGCGTTGTCCAAAGAAACGCTGGGAAGTTCAATGATTAACCCTTTAGCGACTAAAAGGACAATTCGGTCGTCTTTCACGGTCTTTGGGAGAATTGTTCTAATAATTAAACAGTGAGCAATATGAGGTTGCTACTAGGTTTGAACGCGGTGGCATGTTACAGCGTCGTTCTTTTGGCTGCCTGGCTCTCAGCGTGCTTCATTGCATCAGTGTACCGACGGTCTTTGTGAGCTTAAACGTAGAAACTAGAAAAAGAAATTCGTCGCTAAAGGGTTACTATATTAATGGTAGCAATCGGTTAGGTCCTTTATACCCTAGGAGGACAGAATTAAGTCTGAAGTGGGATGATTTGTTAAATCAAATATTCATAAACTACTATCGCTTAAAGCTGTTCACATTTAAACGCAAACGTGAAATTTCTATCGAAATGGGGTAAAATTTTATTTTAAATCGCTTAAATATAAGTTCATGAAAAAGGGAGAGTAAAATCGCAACCTGATTCCGTTTATAGATTTTAGCTTCAAGATGGATGAACTCGGAAACATTGATGTAGAGACTAGGTGCGTAGGCTGTTGAGTTCGTACATAGCAACACTTGGTAAGAGGCTGTGTAGATGCCGCAATTGAGCAAGTTCATCGTGGGTGACTGTGCGGTGTGCCGCTGCTCGCAACTCCAGCTCTTGTTGAGCTCTTCTTTCGCTTGAATTTCGTGTTCTTCGTTTGCAATTTTGAGGCTCCTTCGAACTTCCGCCGCCTCCAGCCAATTCACATTGGTCTTGGGAACCATGGTTTCGTTTTTTATTTGTACTTCGTTCATTTATAATGTTCAGGTTACGTGCGATGTCCTTAATTAGTTTGAACTCATTGGGATTCTTAGAAAAACTCTTGTGTATTTGCGTTCAACTTTTAATTCCACATATTGTTCGTATTGTATTTAATTTACTTCATTACACACCAATGAAGTGGTCGCGTAACTTCCAACCTGTACTTGCAATTCATGCCGGATACGCGTGTTTTAAATAGAGAATTTCATGGAGTAATATATCGTAAAAGAAAAAAATTGAAAGTTTATGCGTGCAAATTGCAATCATATAATTTATGAGTGTTAATTTAGCGGTTAGAGTATTTTGGATCTTATTATATACTGGATATTTTCATCACTTTTTTAGAGTTGAACATTTCAAATTTTTTGACATTTAAGTTTGATAGGAGAAGTGCGCAATTTTGTGTACGTAAGTCACGTATTAGATAAACTATAGATAACATTAAAATCTTGTTTCAAAGTAAAAGTTACATTGACTGTAAGAGGACTGTTATATTTGGAACAATTGAATGCACTGCACCGTTTTTCTAGTGGTTATATGGGCTTGGACGACTTAGTGAATATTTGAAATTTATTAGAAGAACTGGTATTAGTTGAAGTAGTTGTACTCCATTATTTCTTCAACATTCAATCGTACGAGTTGAATATTGAAGAGTCGCCACTTCCATTTCTAACCAGTACATTTTTTTACTTGAAGGCCTATGCATACTATGCTGAGTTTAGTGTATGCCGATATTTTTCTCAATCCCGATGTAATAATTTTTGGGAAGAAGAAGCTTTCAGTTTTCTCTAAAGAGATCTTTCTGTCGAATTTCCTTGCTATTTCTATGTTGAACATGGCTGCACAGCCTGGCACTCAATTTTGGAATTCATATGGAACTTAGACTTACTCTCACGGGTCAAAGGCTTTGTCTGCCATTAGGCCGCCAGGGCGATATTATTTCTTGATAATTAATCAAGTCATTAAATTACTATTTTCTCGTTCACTTGGCGTATTTTGTATCATGCGACGTGCAAATGTTAAGTTCAAGGCTTTTAATTTTGGGTGTTTCCTCAGAAGAAAAAATTGCGATGATATGTTTAGATATTAATGCAGTTTATGACGAAAATTTTATCGTCAGTGCTTAGTGTTTTTGATCTGCCGAGTGCCCCATAAAGAAGAGGAAAATATCGATTTACATTGTCTATGACATACCAACTTTACAATGTATTTTATAGTATTTTATTCTATCAATTAACTAAAAAAATTCTTCAATTCCATGATGCCACACTTCTCAAGTTTTCCACGCGAGATTGTCAGGTTGAAAATTTAGGGACCCAATTTTTTCTGTTCTTCTTTTTAGAGCACCATGTAGTTTGCTGAATATAGTTAAATTTTTGCTCCATTATACACCAAATTAAGGCACAGACGCGCTACTGACTAAACTAAGGCGAAAGCTGCTTTACTTCTGACCTACTAAGCTCATTAGGCTGAAGAAGTCAGTATCCGCAAGGGACTTGCATTTGTGGTATGATGAACTTGTCTCAAAATAATTATGAATGAAGACCATTTGACTAGAAATGATAAAATCATAAAGCGAAAATATGCCTAATAAATTATGTTAATTGACTTACGTTTTTTCCGTAGGGGAAGGAAGAATAAAATGAAGGTATGTCATAGAAATTAGCTTTACATAATGTCAACTTAAAAACCTATCGCTTAATCAAATGCTTATTAGTGGAAGACGTTAAACTTGTATTTGTTGCTTTACTGCACAACTGTATGCTACGATGACTGTTTTACTGGTACATATTACCACTTTTTCTTCAAAGCATCCTGGGGCAAGTGCTCTATTTTTCCTATTGTAACATTTTTTACTCCTCAATACTTTCAACGGTGGCTGTTACTCTGCTTTGTGTCTTCTAACTGCAGTTAGCACTGATCCCATTACTCGATACTCCTATTTGACGTTTAGAAAAATCTTAATTCAACCCGAGAAAATGTGTCTCTAAAATATGTTTAATTTTGCAGCGTGATAGAAAATTACTGAAGAGCGTGGAAGTTAGTGTGGGGAAGGCGATTGAAACTTACCCTTCCCGACCAACATCAAAGATGCGTGTGTTCATAACATTGCCAAATGACCTATACCCCGTGTCAGTTTATTCTTGAAACTTAAGACTTCTGGCTGACTCCTCGTCTTGCTTGCTTCTTTTCAGTTTTCTGACTTAGAACACGTGTATAAATATTCTCAGCAGCTCCAGAAAACTTCCCGTGTTTGCCTGCGTAGTTTAAGCTTGCAAGTAAAATTTGTGAATTTTAGTTTCTGTTTCAATCTACTCTGCGTTTAAAAAGGTGGGCAGTTGAAATTTAGTCGCTTTACGTATGAACAATTGTATTAATTATCCTACTGTATTTTGTGCATCATGAGTCAGAATCCGTGCAAGATTTCTGAAAATGAGTTCGTGTCCTTGCATAAATAATACTCGCTTTATGTGAGCAGGAAAGTAGTTGGAAAGGCTTCTAATATTTACATTGTGAACAAAATTTTGTTTAACATGAAATGCTTTCAATGTTATTTCTGTCGTATGTTTTTAGTTTGCTGGCACTGAGCTGAGATGGCATCGAAGTGATGAAATTTTATTCATGTAGACTTTGTCATCGTATTTCTTGCGTACGCAGTGACGGACCTAAACTACTAGTGCAATGTACTAAGTTAAACTCTTCAACTCTGACACTGAGCTGCACTGAGACCCTCGTTATCTGTTGCTCCTTGTCATCCTGTCCACACGATACTTGATGTAACGGAGCAATAAAACTGGTCAAATTGTGAGGGTGATTATCAATTTAATGACTCGTGAAGACTCGCATGGCTTGAGTGGACATCACAATCCTCAGTTGAAGACGCCTTGAGTTACAGAAGACGACTCGTAAGAATTCTCTCCTGACCAGAACATCTTCTCACGCTGGTGATAATTCAGCTGGAGACAATGCCGGCAGCTCCGTAACTTTTACCGTGAGCAGTTTTGTGAGGGACCATTCATTTTCCGCCATATACTTGTGCTGATCAACACTAGATATAATAATGGGTGGTCGGTCCCTGCTGAGACCTCAACACAGCAGCCCCCCGTCTCCTCTACCCCCAGTGCCTCCCCTCACTTACAAACGCCTCGTCAGTTCTGCGGATACCCTCTCTTCCCTGCCCTTGTTCCCCTCACATCTGGCGCTCTGGGGAGGAGTTGTGAAGCTCATCATCGGGATTGGAGTTGCGGGGGTGTGGGGAGTGGGCCTGGGGATTGGTGCCAGGTTCTCTTCCCTAGGAGGAGGACTGTGGGTGGGAGCAGTTGTCGCGTTGTCAGGGTTCCTCTCCGTCTGTGGGGCTAGAAGACCTCACTCGCAGGTGAGACTCCTAAGCTTATTGTTATATAATCATTTCAATATAATAATTTCTCTTACAATACTTATTTATTAATATATTTCTCTTAATTATAATAATTTTGTGAAGTATTCCATGAAGAAACGTTAAGTTTCGAAAATAAGTTTCTTGTCAACATGCAAATAGGATTAAAAAATTCAACTGAATAGCTTTAGTTGTTTTAAATACATTTCTAACTTCCATTTTTAAAACTGATATTTACGATGTATAGGTTTAGGTCAATATTTCTTGTATGACCGATCATGATCAGCGGAGCAAACCTGTCCATTGGACTCTTGTAAAAAGTTTGAAGTTCAATAGAAAGCGTGCAAAAATATACAATAGGAAAAATTGCCTTGTACTTGTACGACTACTTGATTAAGATTACATGTTATCTTTCTGAGTTACTCGTTCACTCTGTGTTTTCATCATTATTCCTTTTGGGCTGCAGTAGACTCAGAGACACAACAATGCCAAATTGTCTTTTCATTTACAAATAAAATCAGAGATCTGGGCTGTTATTGTACTTCAGCACTAGTTCTCTTATATCTAACGTTTACTTAAAATTTTTTCCCTGTTGTGTAAGGTGTATCTGGTGAGCCTGCTGTGTGTCAGCGCGCTGTCCTTGCTGGCGTCAGTACTGCTGCTGCTGCTGTCAGTCGCTGCCACTGCTGCTGACGCCGGTGCTTCTCCTCCTGACTTCCTGCTCAAGGTATTTGTACTGCTGCACTGTCAGCAGTCTCACACTTGTCATGTCTCACACTTGTCATGTCTCACACTTGTCATGTCTCACACTTGTTGTGTCTCACACTTGTTGTGTCTCACACTTGTCATGTCTCACACTTGTTGTGTCTCACACTTGTCATGTCTCACACTTGTTGTGTCTCACACTTGTCATGTCTCACACTTGTTGTGTCTCACACTTGTCATGTCTCACACTTG